>JAODTR010069818.1:0-15880 GCA_025399935.1 Amblyopsis rosae | reverse complement strand
AGGTGGGACAGTCAGCTACCGTAGCGCACACTGGTAAAGTTGGAAAATTCCCTCCTCTCTCTTTCTCCCTTTGGCAGCGCGTCGCCCAATCGCCCTAATGAACAAACCGTCCCTGCATAGAGGGCATCATCAAAACTCATTTTCTTATACGTCTCTTGATCATTTTGGTTGCTTTTTTAATGTTTTAAATTTAACATATTCCACGTACTGTAGCACCTTTAAGCAGAGTAACATGAATCAAAATGACAACCCCTCTTTGTATAGGCCCACAGCAGCTAACATGTTGCCAGGTGTATTTATGTATGGTGCAGGATAGTCTAGTTGGGTTGTTGAGTCCCTGCTGAATGCTGATTGGTTAACTCCCTGACATTCCCGGACTATGCACAAACATCAGTGAGAAAAATGTTATAATCTCTACTTACTTCTAAATACTTACTTTATTGATGTAAATATAAATAAATAAATACATAAATAAATGTGTATATACTTTACATGCATACACACAATAATAATGATTTGATTTGATTTAGGGAGCACAGATCCTCTCTGCTGCCAAAGAGCTTGGTCATCTGTCCAAACTGAAGGTATTGTTTTTTGTCAGGCTATTCTACTGCTTAAGCATACTATACTGTACATTCATTTAATTTAGTTTTGTCAAACACTAAATACAGTACCTAATTACATAGTTTGTTTCTCACTGTTAAATGCCAATGCAAGTTTGAAGTTTACATAAACTGATGTCATCAAAACTGCTTTTAGTTCAACTATAGGTTAAGTAAGTAGTTAAGTCAGTTAAGCTCTTCTTTCTGCATGTTTACAGTCAGATTAATTCACTTCCAGTTCAGTCACTTACTGTGACTAAACATCTTGGAAAATGTCACAATATTCTGTCATGCCTTCAGAATGTTTTGATAGAGTAAATGACATAATTTAAGTCAGTTGGAGGTGTAGCTGTGGATGTATTGAAGGCCTGTCTGCTTGTTTGGTTGTCATAATGTTAATGTTAAAATAAGTCAACCACAACCCCAGAAAACAAAATGCAAAACATTTGGATACCATCTGTGCAAACATGGGATCATAGAGATGAACATGCTTTGGTATGCTTTGGCATGAAAAGTGCAACTCAATCTCAGAACAACAGCACAGTACCTTGTGAAGATGCTGGAGGAAACAGTTACCGGTATTTGGCTACCATGTATGTAAACTTCTAACTTCTGTGTGTTGTTTAAGATTGAATTCAACTTTGTAATGTTCTGCCTGGGTGTGTAGGACCACATGGCAGGGGAAGCTAAAAGCTTGTCTCCCAAGCAGTGTGCTGTTATGGATATCGCATTGGACACGATCAAGGTCAGTCTATACCTTGTCTTTGGTTTCATTTACTTGAAGGATAGGTGGGTCAAATTTAACTTCATCCACTATTCATTCAGTATTTGAGAATCCTGAGGTTGGGGAAGCAGGTCTGTGAGGCGAATGCTCAAGGTGTTGACTTATCATGTATTTGCCAATACAGTACATAATTAATTCAATAATGGTATTCTCTGTACCTAAATCACCCATATGCCTCAATACTCCACTATATCTAATATAATTATCTAATAATTTAATTAAAAGACATTGACATTTGAAAGCTCTTAATTCTTGACATTACAGTATGTTTGTCTGTAATCCTGCAGTGGAGTGATATTTGGCTGTCAAATCACCAATGGCAGAAGTATATTTAACAGCGGTGTCCATGCCATGGTATTTATCCATTATTTGACTGAAACAATAATGTCTCTATTTGCAGCAATACTTCCATGCGGGAGGGAACGGACTGAAGAAGCTTTTCCTTGAGAAAAGTCCAGAGTTGTCCTCTCTTCGGCATGCTTTGTCACTCTACACTCAAAGCACAGATACACTCATAAAGACCTTTGTGACCACCCAACATGCTCAAGGTATCACGTGTCCGGTTGTTCTGCCAAAGAGTACAGGCTAATTTTATATTGTTGTATAGCGTGGTACAACAGAGTGGCTTCTTCTTTTGTGAATATTGGGATTCTGTTATGGCAGATGTCTTCAACAGGGGGTCCGGGACCCCTAGGGGGTCCTCAGAGGTGCTGCATGGGGTCATCCAAATAATTTGATCCCAAACTTATTTTCTTTCAAAACTTTAAATGACATAAAATGTACATGAACAAAAATACAACATGTGCTATAACTATATGAATCTGTCAATTATTTGATTAATTTAGTTTGATACATGGCACTGTAGTCCGCCTACACATTTTGACTGTCATTATCTTAACATGATTATTCAAGTTTACCTGTAATCTTGAAGATTGAACCATTTTTAGTGTTTATGTCTTAATATCATGGTTAGTAGTACATAACAGGGCATGTCTAGTTCAATATGTTGCTAATTAATATTGTTAGTTGTATTAGCTAATGCACCATGTATGAATGTCTGGTATATGGGATGACTCGACTTTACTGTTGTATGAATGTAAACAATTATTGCTTATTGTGGTTTACTCGTTTCCACCAGCATTTGTTTTTAGAACTAAGACCAAATGTATTGTGATCATTGCATATATCTATCATATTGTTAAATAATCATATACAGTAAAGGCCAATGAATAACTAGGTATTTTTACAACCATTGTTAATGCTACAGTATGTTTTCGCTATCTTCTCTTTATCTCTTATGCTGCCTATGTGCCAGTGCACAATGGAAAGGGTATTAGGTTAACTCCCAGTGAAAAAATATATCCCAGCCGGGGTAGGTTACTATCCAAATCATCTGCCAGCAACCTTCCCTTGTCCCCATTAGATATGTTGGATCCATACATTTCACTGAGGCGGTTTGATATGTCCTACCCAATCCTCTCATCCTGTAGATCATTTATTTCAACAAGAATGTACCGGTGTGTCTGCATGTGCTTGTATTAGGCTCTGGGGTGGAGAAATCAGTAGGGGAAGTATCCATCAAGATTGATATCTACAGCCCTGGGAATGGGGAGCGCAAAGTTACTGTCAAAGGTCTGTTGATTTGTAAAGATATTGTTGAATCTTATTGTATATTTAATGCGGCACGGTATATGGCTGACTCCCTCTCTGTCTTTAACTGTAGTTGTGGAAGCCAATGACCTGAAATGGCAGACATCTGGAATGTTCCGTCCATTTGTGGAGATCACCATGATTGGCCCTCACCTCAGTGACAAAAAACGCAAATTTCAAACCAAGTCAAAGAACAACAGTTGGTCACCCAAGTACAACGAAACCTTCCATTTGTAAGTCCAGCAACCATGTACAGTGTTATGTACATTACCATTAAAAGGAGATATATTGATATTATTTTTAATATCATATTGTTTGTTAGTTGAAATCCTAGTCCTCGGCATGCCTTTTAAAGGTATAGTCAGCTGTTGAAAGCTAAGCCAATACACTTTTTGAAAAATTCTCCAACGTTTTCTGTGTGCTGACAAAAATAACCCGGTATTTCAACACATACTGAATTCACTCCATGAATAGGAACACAAACAAAGTGGCAAACACCGCAGATAACAACAAAGCCGTAGTACTACGCTTTGCTTCACAATGCGTTTCAATGTGTGAGAGGGATATTGTTTTGATTTGAGCTCAAAGTTGGCAAGCGTTCTCGAGAATGACCATCCCTAACGTCCCTGTTGCCCTTTGGCTGTGCAGTGTACAGGGTAACCAGGCCGCCTTGGAGTGCTACGAGCTGCAGGTGTGCGTGAAGGACTACTGCTTCGGCCGGGCGGACCGCGTTGTTGGCGTGGCTGTGTTCCAGCTGAGGGACATGGCGGAGAAGGGAAGCTGTGCCTGCTGGTGCCCGCTGGGCCAGCGCGTGCACATGGACGACACGGGCCTGACCGCCATGCGCATCCTCTCCCAGCGCTCCAGCGATGAGGTGGCCAAGGAGTTTGTGAAGCTGAAGTCGGAATGCCGTTCGGCGGAGGAGGGCAAATGAAAGACGGGACCGCCGCCGGCCGTTGTGTTCCTTGGGACCTGCCACGTGGACACTTTCTGAAGAGGGCAGGTGATGCGTCTCTTAGCTGCTGCTGACTGATTGTGGGGACCTCGCCTAGCTCACCGACACACTGTCGTAATGTGGGTGTCTTCCCACAACATCACACTAGTATTCTTTTATTTCCACACACTGTTTACTTAACTCACTGTGTTCCTCTCACAAGTTGTACCATGGTCACCAACCCACCTACTTTGAGGTCTCCTTCTGTACATTAGCCTCACTGGAACAGTGGGCATGTCATAGTGGAACAGGTAACCTGGTGCCAGGCCATAGAGGTGGGACATATTTGCTGACATTCCTAGTGTTCTTGTGCAATGTCCCCTTCATTCCCCAACCCTTAATACTGCAGCCATGTGTTTGATGCCTTACAACGCTGTAAAATGTGAATGTCTGAAGTATTTTTTAATTATCTTTGTTTAGTCTCCATACCTACTGTACCATTGTCATTGTGTTTTATTGGTTTTAAGTCTTTGTGGAAATCCTGTAGTTTGGGATTTTCTGTGACATTAGCGGCCACTGTGGACAAAAGTGGTAGCAATTTTGGGATTAAAGCCTGCATTTCCCATGAGCCCCAATGCCTGGCCAAAGAACTACCTCGACTCTCCAGAGTTACTGTAGTTCGAAACAATAACGTGTTGAGATCTACTTTTCTGTTAAAATCCTTGCAATAAAGTTCAGTGCTCTGTGGCACAATCCACAAATACATGTTTTTCTATCTTGAATTATAATGACCGGTTACATAAAATGTGCCTTGCCAATGGATCGAAAATGTTTCAAAACAAAGTGCATTCCCACTCCCCTTTTCTCAAGCCTTTCCTGATAAATCATGCCAGTACTGTCAAGAGAAATATAATGCTGGAATGTTTGATGGATACTAAAATTGGCAACAGCAGCTGTATTCTGTATGTAGCGCAAAACAAATATTAACAATCTAGTAATTAATTATGTAGTGTGGTACTCAAGGTTTAACATGCTGTACTTATCTCACAGTATATAAACCAAGTAGCTGATGTGGACTGTCAATGGCAATGTAGACATTTTGTTTATTTTTTTAAATATATATTTATTTGGTCTGTTTCCTGTTGGAAAAAAAAAAAACATTTATAGTGAGAGTATATTTAGTATGTTTTTTTTTTTTCACCCACGATAAAATGTAAACTCTTAACTGAATAAATGTATAAGAAAATTCAGGCAGTAGCCTATATTGTTTTTGATTGATGAAGGAATAACTTTAACAAACCCCCCCCAAATTAATAGAATTACTTTTTCGTTGAGCCATTGATTTTTGTAATGTAAAGTGTTAATGTTTTACATGTTCTCTTAGGCTGTTTTTCCTCAGTGGCCTTACTATGTTTAATGTTTTACATTATGTTTTTTTTTTTGGTGTCGTCATTCTTCTTCATTATTATTTTAAATTTTATTTCATGCCACAGTTTTTTCTTTCTTTGATGTTGAAAGTGTTGTACCTCAATTTAAAGCCTGGTATTTCTAGCCTGATATTTATTTTAGTACCATCTGTAGAATTTGTTTTATTTGCTCTCAACTAAATGTTTTTTATCCCTTTTGATTACTGTTCAATAATCTTCAACTACTGTATTGTCTGTTGTGGAAAAGATGACTCTGTGCGCCAGTTCAACTATGGGGAAATGTTGCAATGTCACTCCTAGGTGTATGCTATAAAAACAAACACGTCTGCACATTTTTACGCAGTTGTTTGCACCAAAAACTACATTGCCAATATACATGAAATTAAATAAAAGTTATTTTATTTAATACTGTATATCTGATTGGTTCTTGGGGGCAAACTTTTTAAATATTTGAAGCCATTGTGTATAATACATTGTCCTTGTGCCAAGATGAAGTGTTCACTTAATCTGGTCATTTTGTGGGGTTTTTTAATTTAATTTTTTTATGTGAACCCTTTGCACTATCACAAAATCAATATACTGTAGTACAGTAGTTACCTTGTTTGTTGTATATTAGTCAAAGTGTAACTACATATTGTTTTATTTGTATTATCACTATTACAAACTGTTATTAGTTAAAATGTTAACATTACAAATTTTGTATAAAGTATCTGAGAAGTATCAACATTGAGTGTGCCGTTTATTTTAATAACAGGCCATGTAAATTAATTTAGAAACTGAGTCAACCGATTAATTGAAAAAAGAAGTTGCAGTATGTTACATTAGCATACCGTTGGCGGTTTGCCAAATCGCCCATGCAGTATTCTGCAGGAATACCAAGTTGACTAACGAAGATGAATCAAAACCTTGTGTGATGATTGTATTCACCAGGGCTATTATCTTTATAAATGTATCTTATAATCAAAACCAAAACTTCCATCATAGGTTTTATTTTACTGATAACTATTGTCTACAGTAGGGCTGTAAGACGATAACATTTTTGTTATTGCGATTAATCGCAGGCTATGTGATTAACATATAGCATATTTTTCCATGTTCAAAATATAACTTACATTTTTTTTCATGTTATATTTTTATAACAAGATATGCCAGCTCTATGCAACTATTTAAAAATAAATACATTTGAAATTGAATCTGTACAAAATGATGTGATTTGATACACGCAATTAACCGTGCGATTAATCGCAATTTTTTAAATAATTTGACAGCACTAATAATGGAGGAATTATGTATCAGTTACTGTATGCAGGAAATCGTGATCAAATAACAAGGTAGTTTATTAAATGTAATAATTACGCTGTTAGATTTTGGGCCAATGGGTTGCCTTACACAGTATGTAACCGGTATATGTGTAGAGTACAATATGTGTGTTTGTTTTCAGGTGCATATTATGGTTAGACCAACATACATTTGCTCACATAATATGTGAGTGGGTCATGTATCCTGGACAACAAGGCACTCCTTTGTACTCTGGCACAGTTGGGTATTAAATTCCATTCCTGGCATCGTCGAGAATGGCATATCGATCCGGCATCCACATTGAGATATCAAGCTTAAATATAAACCACAAAAAAAAGTGCAACTTTGGGATGAAAGGTAATGGGGTAACTAACAGTATGTACTGTATATTCTGTACACATTTTGCTTGGAGCATGCGCACCATCGCAGGGTGTGTGGGTGTCGTATACCTCAGTCTCCTGGCGTGAAGCCTATTTAGCTATGATTGGCCGAAGTCTATATCTCTGGTATCGTTGTTTTACTGTACTTCCAGTCCTGCCCCATCTCACCGCCCAGGTCCAAAGGTCGCTGCAATGTTTGCTCAAACACTGAGCGGTTAGACAAAGGCCAGATCCTGCTCTTCCTGGTCTCCTGAAGCGTGCTATTGCCTTGGTGGTCCTGTAGGCCACACTGACTTGAAACTAGCACCTGTGTTAACTCATCCTATCTGTCTTTCATCCACCTGGGGGCCCCTTGGGGAGGCGGCCTGTCTGGGAGGGGGCCTGTGGGGGCACCTATGTTTGTCCACACCAGCACTGTTCTAAGTACTGGACTGGATTTACCTGACCTGAGGAGGAGGCGATTCATAATAGGAAGTGAAAGCAGGGAACTGTTGAGGGTGGCAGTTTGTAACATCTGTCAATTTATGTAGTGTGCATTATTTGTTTGTGGAGGACAGAGGACATCACTATTCTGTGTCAGGTATGTGATTTCTAATTGATAACATTTCAAAAAGAATCAATAAGTGAATACATGTTGCCCGCGTATAGACCTACATGTATGCTGTCATAGTAACCAGTAAGGTGATCACTATAAAGTCAAGTTTTTACTGTAATTACCTTTGATTCTGTTCAACGTAAATGAAGATCAAGGAGAGAAACATTTTCTATCCCTGATATTTCTCTAATAATTGGTGTTTAGCATTAGTGTGCAAGCCTTGTGCTTGAGACCACTAGCCTAATATTGACACCCATCTCTTTACCCCTTAAAATGTGCTATATGGCTAGAATACAAATGAGAATGCCGTAAATTTGTGATTTAACGAAACAGAAATAAGGAAAACCAAGTCTAATGCTCAGGGTTGCTGCTAATCACCAAATAGCTTGGAGTAGCAATAACATTTTACTCTGGTGCAAAAGGTTGAGATGGGTGTGATTAGATATATGTATTGATAAGTTTTCTATCAGAGTCTGTAAACTAGGCCTACTTTAAAATGATTATGATTATGTACTGTGTCTGAAAAATAATTAGATAGCATATAGTGATCTGATGGATGTCTTGCAGACCCAGATAATGAGAGTAGCAGCTAATGTAGTTCTACTGTATACAAGAGCATGGGGGAAAAAAAACTGAAAAACGTAACTGTATATATAACCTTTGGTTAGAACCTTTGGGAAACCAATATGGTAGAAACACAGCCACATAATTTATGCAGTTTAAAGCTGATCATTTTATAGTGCAATGTTATCTTAGAAATTGTTTAGTTAATAAACAATTCCAGATGCTCCAATATGCCTATATTTTTTATCACTATATGAATTTTAATAGGCTGCATTTATGAAAAAGATCTAGCCTACATGCCTTTACATTTCAGATGGCCATTTCACCTTATTTCACTTCACTGCAAATTTGCATTGACTGCCTGTCTCTAAGAAACTTGACATTAATTTCCAACAAACATTAGGTATTACTTGTTCCACTCACACTACTGAAAAGCCAGACATAACAATGAATTAGCCCAAACTGGATAAAGCATATTTTATAGGTATTCCTTCTACTTTCACGTGTAGTAGCCATAGAACTCTATAAGAAGGTAGTAGCCTACACGTTCTCATTCATTGTAGTAGTACCCCACTGGACTTCAGCTAGCTAGCTTTCATCTATGGCTTTCATACGTAGGCTACCTGTTTCCATGGTGTTTCTAGACGGGGCGTGGCTAATAAAGTCATGGTGTGGGCATTGCACATTCAAATATGAGAACAAAATAACCATGAGTTAGTTGAGAGCGAATACTACCACCACGTCTTCCCAGACATCTGACATTGTACTGTACCACAATGTTAGCTAAATAAGCTAACGTGTCTTCCATCTGCATATAGCACCAGAATATGGCTACAAATCTCTACCATAGGTAAACAGATCGCTATCGGTACCGGTACAATACGGTAGCAAAATTAAAAATTATTAAGAAAGTAAAGGTTTTCAAGATGGTACGGTACAGTATCAGTACCGTAGCTACTGGATGTTAAAGTTGAACATTATGCTTGAGGGATTCGTTTATTTAAATTGTACGTATCAAAGCAGGGTATTCTCAAATATGATGTTGTTTCATTTATTATTTTGTTTATTATTATTGATTAGAATTATTTTGTTATTACCATATATATATATATTTTTTTTTTAATTCTGCATTAAGTTCCATTATCTCTCCAAAAATGATGGTGGATGGTTATGGTAGAAGACTAGTCTTGTCAGTGTCAGAATTTTGCTCAAACTCTTTCTCTCTAGGTGTAACATGGAACCACAGAGCTAAAATGGGATCATTATTTTCATCATTTGATCCATTGTGTAGGAAACGAAAAGCAAAAGGTATAAGCCTTCTACTGTAGTATACTGTATGTCTAAAAGTTTAAAAGCTTTTTTAAATGTAGCTAAAGATATGGGTGTATTTAAATTGTTTTGGGTATAAAATGCCTTGCTATGTAGAGTATAGTAAAGTGGCTTATATTGGTATAATAATAACATTTATTATTACTATTGTGATTTCTAATTACTTGTTTTGTTTATTTGTTAAAGTAAAGTAATAATATTCGTAGCTTAATGAGTCATAATATGACCATGGTGGAATAATACCACCAATAATATTATTGACCATCCAATAGTTTATTCTCTTCATAGTAATAATTGTATTGTATATGTCACACAGAGGAGGAGAGATATCTGCATGCTAACGACAGACACTTCAACCTGTCTTACCAGTATGCTGTAAGTGACCTAATAACATGGTATCTTTATATTTGTAATGAAGAATATGATTAACGTCCTACTGCACATTATTGCAAACTTCTTGTGTCTCTTTCATACTCTTTTATTCGGTGTCATGACTGACAACATAGGCTACAAGTTCTAAAGAAATCGTTCACCTTTCTAAAATCAACTCAACATAGGATTTTCAGACATCAATCTACCATATGCGGTTATACTGTATGTAATAATGAATATGTACTGTATGTCATCTTGTTTGTTTGTATCATTGGGATTCTTGTGTTATTTTAGGACAATGCCATCAAGACCTCCAAGTACAACATTTTTACCTTCCTGCCACTCAACCTCTTTGAGCAGTTGCAGAGGCTTGCCAATGCCTACTTCTTCTTCCTGTTAATCCTTCAGGTACCTTGAGTGGCATCAATCGTCTTTAATGCTGTGTTGGCCTTCATGTAAGAACATGATAACCTATAAGTGAAGCCTCTGTTTATAAATGTTCACAGCATGCTACTCTTTCATGTTACACACCTAATTATCTTTCCTTGATTTGGAATCAGGTGTTTGTTGCTGGTGTGTAGGAGCAGTGATAAATGCCTCTTAGCCAGAGAGCTAACCATGAATTCCCTGTTCGACTTGTATCTTTTATATTACAGGACCTCCCATGGTGACAGAATATAAATACATATTAATTTATGATGTGTACTCTGTTGACAGATTATCCCTGCAATCTCTTCTCTCTCCTGGTTTACTACGGTAGTCCCACTGTTGCTTGTGCTGGCAGTAACTGCTGTCAAGGACGCTAGCGATGACATTGTAAGACAACATACACCACAGTGCTCTATAGGGACAAAATGTGGAGACAGTTTGCAATAGTTTAAGGGCGGAATATAGATCAAATGCCCACGTTTCGAGTTTGATATGATTTTAAAAGATAGCACTGTGTTTGTGTATTTTATATTTGAATGTTTTTAAGATTTATTTGAATTACACAAATCACACAAAGGAGAGATTAACAGACTATGCAGTTGTACTGTGAATTGAAGTGGCTGGAGGTGGTAATGAACATGCAGCTACTGTAACAGCAAATCTGAGGGTCTCAATTATTCCTTTATAAAGCACATACCAGGTGACCCAAGAATTTACATAAAGTACAGTAGTGCTGGCTAAATGTTTGTAGAGATGACTAAATATACAATTTATCAAATTAAATAATGCCATACAGCCCGCTACCAGAAACCAGTTTATAGCATTTTATAAAACAGTTGTCGTTATATCATTTATAATTTATAATTTATAATTTTTTCATTACATTTCACTGCTCGTCTCAACCATGTAGAACAGGACCAGAAGTGATAGACAGGTGAACAACCGCAGGGTGGATGTCCTGTTAGATGGAGAGTAAGTCACTTTTCCTCTGGTAGGGTTAAAGATAATGCTACACACTCAGGTTTTCTACAGGTTTATACCTTACCTTAAAGCGTTGTTGGTGATATTCATGTTGAGTATCTCTAATTCCACCAGAATGAAAAGTGAAAAATGGATGAATGTTCAAGTTGGGGACATCATCAAACTGGAGAATAACCAGTTTGTTACAGTAAGTAGCAGCAGCTAACAAAAACAAACTGATCCAACATTCCGCACCTTTACAAAATGATCAAGCATTGTCTCCCAGTTTGTCCAATAATGATTCATTCTTTCTTTAGGCTGATCTTCTCTTGCTTTCTAGCAGTGAACCTCTTAATCTGGTGTACATTGAAACAGCGGAATTAGATGGGTATGTACAGTAGATACTGCAATTCTCTACTTAATCTGCTGTTTTTATCTGGCTCACCTACACCTGCAATATGTAGATAATGTAGTGTGTGTGTTTAATGTGTCAAATGGTTCCCTATCAACTGCATTGTGGTCTGTTTCTCTTTCCCCGCACTCCAGTGAAACCAATCTGAAGGTGAAACAAGCTCTAACTGTAACAGGAGAAATGGGCTACAGCATTGAGACACTGGCCCGTTTCAAGGGTGAGAGGGGGGAGAAAGTAGCTCCAGCATCTCATCATTACAGGGACACTGGCATTTACAATTGCAACCTGTTCATTCCCTTCACCAGGCAGCATACTGAAAGGCAACATAATATATTAGGTTACATGTGGTGTGTTTTAGCTAGTGGTTCACTTTTAAAATACCAGTACATTTCAAGGCTTTTTTTAAAATAAGTTTTTACGTCTGACGTCCTTTATTATTTGTATGCTGTCCTTTTAGGTGAGGTGCGATGTGAACCACCTAATAACCGTCTGGACAAGTTTAAAGGCACCCTGACTGTGGAAGGACAAACCTATTCTCTGGACAATGACAAGATTCTCCTGAGGGGATGCACGCTCAGAAATACAGAGTGGTGCTTTGGCCTGGTCGTGTTTGGAGGTAAACATCCCACCTGTAAAGGCAAACATTAGGTTCTTCAGGAAAGCAGCCATATTTAGTTTTCTAAGATTAGAAATAGTGATTAGCATTATGATTGACAAACTATAATTTCACTATTAATAACTATATATATATAGTATATAATAATAATGACTAATCACTATAGGGGGGTTATAGTTATGATTCCTTATATTTTGAAGCGTATTTCGAAGAGACTCCTGCTTTCCAGGTCCAGACACCAAACTGATGCAGAACTCAGGGAAGACGGTATTCAAACGCACCAGTATTGACCACCTTATGAACGTGCTTGTGCTATGTGTAAGTAAATGGATACATGCCCACACACGCACATACAACACACTTAGGAAAAACACACAACAAAATCCTGCATAGACCCATTGTTACACACAATCAAATCCTCTGAGAAAACCCGCATTAAAATCACATGAATATATATATATATATATATATATGGAAATTACCATATGTATTGTGTATGTGTTTAAGTTTATATTTATTTAGTAAGGAACAATGCACATTAATTAACATCATTGACCTTAGGACCACTAACAGAGTAAATGTGTGAGGTATAGCCATACAGGCTAATTTTAATCTCCAGTCCCTAGAAGGTGAGCATATAAAACAATAAAACATTGAATAATGTACAAACATACATCATATAATTAAATGAATACAATACTAAATACAATATATATAAAGCATGATATTAAATGAGATTTACAAACCCTTATGTGTATGTTCCTTATCTGTGTAAGTGTAATGTAAGTGAGCAGTCAAGTTCTACGTTATTTGACAGTTTATTAAAAGCATATCTTCTTTTTACCAAACACATAGCTGATTGTGGCTGATCATTAACTAGTCTCCTGACTTTAATGACTCACGTATATCCCAACAACAGATCTTTGGCTTCCTGGCGTTCATGTGTATGGTGCTGGCCATTGGCAACGCGATCTGGGAGGTGAGGGAGGGCTCTGTGTTCACGGCATTCCTCCCCCGCCCCAATGACATCAACGCGGGCTTCTCCGCCTTCCTCTCCTTCTGGTCCTACATCATCATCCTGAACACTGTGGTGCCCATATCGCTCTATGTCAGGTGGCTATTTCATAACGTGGTAGCGTTTATTGGTGCCTCTGGGATTCTGGAGAGAAATACATCTGTTTTTAGCATAGCACATAGCACATTTTAATTATTTCATTATTACTGTATTTCTGTATTTGTTTATGGGAAGCATGATTGTGCATGTATTCTCTCTCTGTAAAGCACTTTGAGCTGCAATTCTGTCTTAACTTCTTAACTTCACTTAAAGGTGGAGTCGATTGTTGATATTTGAACTTGATCAAAACATAAACACATCTCCCTTTAATGCCATAGGGTGCTCCCTCAGAAGCTCCGCCCCCCAAATGTAAAAGGCACTGTCTAGGTTGGGATAGTGCTGTGTGGTGTGGTCTGCACCACTTTGTTTGTGTTTGTGTTTACAGAGCCAGGGCTGTGTGGAAACACTGAATAATGATTTCAGCAGGCACTGAATTTGACAGTGTATTATCTTATAATTGCTTACTCCATTTTCACTCTGTAATGTGTGTTAACATTACAGAGTGAAATAGGTCAAATAAAAATAAGTTATGACAGCTATTCAAAGCGTTTTACAGTGCACATCTATGTGCTGTAAATCTAAGAGGTGACTTACACACTGTGTGTGGTTTGTGTGGCTGTCGATGTCAGTCTGGAGATCATCCGTCTGGTGAACAGCTTCTACATAGACTGGGACAGGAAGATGTACTACCCAAAGAGTGACACCCCAGCCCAGGCCAGAACCACCACCCTCAACGAAGAGCTGGGTCAGATCAAGTACATCTTCAGCGACAAGACCGGAACGCTGACTCAGAACATCATGACCTTCAACAAGTGCTCCATCAGCGGGAAGTCGTATGGTAAGGAGCAGGGATAGAGCTGGACGCAGAAAGCGCTTCTGCTTCAGCTGTGATGTTGATATGTTGCTCCTTCTTTCTGTTAAACAGGGGAATTGTTAGACTTCTCTGGACAACGAGTGGAAGTAACTGAGGTACGTTGTGTGATTTGATCCAATTTGATTTAATTTCATCAAAACAATTGTTAAAGTATAGTAAAGTTAATGTACTTTGAAAGATTGACACACACAATATCAGATCTGAATCCAACAAAATCTGAACCCTGAACCCTGAATCTGTAACTCCTCCCCCTGATTGAAGCTCTGATCTCTAACCCAAACAGTACATTTAAACCAAGCCTTTCCAATTCCCTCTCTTTTGAACTCCGCAGAAGACAAATCGAGTCGACTTCTCCTGGAACAAGTTGGCCGACCCAAAGTTCGCCTTCCACGACTTCAGCTTGGTGGAGACGGTGATAGGGGGCAACCGAGAAGCACACGCTTTCTTCCGCCTGCTGGCTCTGTGTCACACCGTCATGCCGGAAGAAAAGAAAGAGGGTGAGCATCACCTAATGCTACTGTAGCTTCACAATGGTAGCATTAGTATTTTCTAGCTTGAACTCAGTCTTTCCAGAGCGGCACAGAAAATAAAAAATGTCCTCCTCCTCCTCCTTCTTTCTATATGCAGGCGAGCTTTACTATCAGGCCCAGTCGCCTGATGAAGGGGCTCTGGTTACAGCGGCCAGAAACTTTGGGTTTGTGTTCCGTTCGCGTACACCGGAGACCATCACAGTGGTGGAAATGGGCAAACAAGTGAATTATCAACTCCTAGCCGTTCTGGACTTCAACAACGTCCGCAAGAGGATGTCTGTTATAGGTGAGATACAACCAGCACGCATTTTACCGTTATGTTTTGTTAGTGTTGAGCCGGAAGTAACTTGAAGTCGGGTCACCACACTCATTTTCCAGTATATGACCTGGATGCTTAGCTACTATATTGTGTTATAATTTTCAAGCTAACACTGTGATTCCTTGGCTGCAGTGCGCAGCCCAGAGGGCAAGTTGACGCTCTACTGCAAAGGAGCCGACACAATCATTTACGAACGACTGCACCCCTCTTGTAGTAAACTCATGCAGGTCACCACCAGCCATCTGAATGTGAGTGAAGGCATACATACATGTTTGTGTGACGGCAGAATGCACTTGTGTGTCTGTAATAACATCAGACGGATCGAATGCTCACAATAGGAGTATGCTGGTGATGGTCTCCGCACCTTGGCTCTGGCCTATAAGGACTTGGATGACAGCTATATGGGTGAGTGGAGCAGACGCCACCATGATGCTAGCACAGCCATGGATGGTCGAGAGGAGATGCTTGATGAACTGTATGAGGAGATTGAGAAAGACTTGCTGGTTAGTACACCAACGATCACGTTCATTGATGTACTGGGTAATATCATGTACCTCTAAAAAGCCTAAAGTTATTTCAATTTGTTTCCAGATTGCTCTTAATGGAATATATATATATATATATATATATATATATATATATATACACTACCGTTCAAAAGTTTGGGGTCACCCAGACAATTTCATGTTT
>JAODTR010069807.1:0-15880 GCA_025399935.1 Amblyopsis rosae | reverse complement strand
ATCTTTTCATTTGAATATAAAGCAGTTAATAATTTGATGCCATCTCATGTGGAATGCTCCATAACATGTTTTAAATAAATAAATAAATAAATAAATAAATAAATAAATATATATATATTATTTTTTTTTTAACTTAAATCTTGATTTTTTTTAAAATATCGCAAATCGCAATATCTGTCAGAAAAATCTCAATTAGATTTTTTTCCAAAATCGTTCAGCCCTACCCGATACCGGCACTTTGGGTATCGGCCGATACCGAGTAACGATCCGATTCCAGTGTTAAATTAAAAAATGTTAAGTTGCAAAGTAAACAGCCAATCTCTATTTTAGGAATTAAGATGCATTTTAGAAACCTGCTGCTGATAGTGTGGTCTGGGTAGGTTAGACATGGCTGATGCTTGACAGTAGAGCTACGCGTGTAAATTAATTTAATTGGATCGGTTACACTTGTCCAATTGTCACCGATACAGCTATTTAAGTTAGCATTGGACCGATTTCCGATCTCACTATCGTATCGGTGCCATCCCTACATCCTAGTCAGGACTTCCTCTTTCGTACAGCTTTTCTCCTTGAGAAGCTAGAACGCAGTTCGAGTAGCGTTCGACAAACCGTTATCAAAACAGGTATCCACATGCGAATGCTAATAAAATGTTAAAATGCATTGTGGTTACAGCGTGCTGTCTCAATTGATCACACAATTGGTCAATACGACGACTACGAAATGTACTACAATGTACAGATATCTTATGCCTACAAATGACGTATTTTCATATGCAGAAATCTGCTTATTGAGATTAATAAACAGGCGACTGTCTGACATGGGTGACTGACAGATAACCGACACGTGTGACTGGCCACTGACCGGAGGAGCCAAAGCCACCGAGCGCCGAGCCCAGGCCCACGCCTAGGGAGCCGCCGGCGCCGCTGAAGCCCAGGGAGGAGCTGGGGGGCACCTGGGGGGCCGAGGTGTGGGAGAAGAGAGAGCTGCTCTGGGAGGTAGCCGGCACAGAGCCGGAGCCGTAGAAGGAGCTGGAGGGCAGGCCACTGCTGGGGGGAGCCTGCTGCTGCTGAGCCTGCTGTTGAGCCTGCTGCTGGGCCTGTTGTTGGGCTTGTTGTTGGGCCTGCTGCTGAGCTTGTTGTTGGGCCTGCTGCTGGGCCTGCTGCTGTGCTTGTTGCTGAGCCTGCTGCTGAGCCTGCTGCTGAGCCTGCTGCTGAGCCTGCTGCTGAGCCTGCTGCATGGAGCGGTACAGCCCGTTGCCCGGGGGACCAGACATGCTGTTGCCAGAGCCAGAGGCTGAGGCGGCAGCCGCTAATGGAGGGTGGGAGAAGGTGGGAGGATTTAAAAACACTAAACTGTACATACAGGCTTCTTAGTATAGTGGATTCCAGAACAAAGGGCCTGTTCACACCTTGCATTAGCATGCATCTTGGGTGATTGGATCACAAGTGGTTAGGGCTGCACTATTTGAGCAAAGAGTAATAATGTGATTAGTTCGGCAAATATTGCGATATAGTAAGCAGCTCTCATAATTTTGTTTCCTTTATTATCAAAACTTAAAAGTGCTCTGTACTATAGTATTAAATGCTGCATGTAAATATACAATATAGTAAATGACATGCCACATGGATTGACAAGTCCATCTGGGAAACCGTCCATCAAAACTGTTTTAACTTTAATAAAAAATTTTTAAAAAAAGACTTACAATTAATATAATCTTAAAATACAGTTGATTGGATGAACCAGCTGTCATAGTTTTCTAATAGCTTTTGCTGTTGTCACACCTAAATAACGCCCGTAGCTATTAGTACAACACTGAATGGTAAATTCAGTTGATACTTGTTGAAGCTTAGTTTGACATCTAGTGGTAGAAGGTCATATCGAACCACTAAAATCAGCAAAGAAAAACAAAAAACATAATAGGCCTACATGTATTTTGAAATATATAGGCTATTAAGCAATTTAATGGAATTAAATACATTATCAAAATTAGATAAATAAATGTATACAAAATCTAAAGGCTTTCTGCCAGCCTATCAAACTGTAATCTATAGGCTACTAAATTGGGACATGGGAACAATTGAATATGCTCCTATATGATACAAACATCAGATGCTACAAACTGTGTTTGGCTTTACCAGAGACACGACACCTTATGCCTTACGTTTGGAAGTTGTTTAAATAAGTTATAAATCATTGTATGGACTGGTCCATCCCAGTTTTTCCCTGTATGGACTGGTCCATCCCATAGCACTCCATTCATACTTTACTCTCCCGACGCCATGCCAAGCCTGCTGGGCGGAGCTTCGGTACTGAGAAAACGGAACACCATAAGCCAAAAACCAAAACCCAAATAGTACGACAAACACAACAGGAAAATGTTAGATAAAAAACTAAAAAAATTGGATCATAGACTTGCACGATTTGGTTTGCCTTCCGATCGACATTTATTGCTGCCTCCTGCCAGTTGAACACATAACTAGATCTTTGCAGACAACGTACGTGCATGCGTGCATGCTTATTTGCATATACAGTGAGGACGGATCTCAAGTGGTAAAGTGGATTCTATTGCCAGGTGTGAACAGATGTACTTGCGATCGAACTACCCAAGACAGATGTTAATACCAGACAGGTGTGAACAGGGCCAGAGCGTGCTTGTTTGATATACATCTAATATACATGAATTAGCTTCAGTCACTTGGCAACAGAGTTACAGGGGTGGGGGCTGAGCTCACACAAAGACCAAATTAAAGTAATAGGAAATAAAAAGGAGCGCAATAGTCTTGGGGCACAGTACAAGTCCTACAAATTACAATATCTACGCACAGTGCCTTTCAAAGTGGGGGTCGCCGGGGAGGCCTCAGCACATGGGAGGGATTAGGATAAGAGAACAAATAAAATTACATTTGATTTATAGTTATTCTAGGTAAGCATTTATTATAAAACAGAATACAGAAAAATATTTAATATTTTATTTACCATGCCCCTTTATAATTGCCTGCCAGGAAAACTATCACAAATTGTCAGTGTTGACTGGTAACTGTATGTTAACTGGTAACTGTATGCACTCATGTTTTTAAACTCAAATTAAACATTGCATTTGAAACTTAAACAGTCATGTTGAATTAAATGTAATGATAAAATATTTAAAATAGAAAATTACTTTTATTTAATGCAATATAAAATAAGGAAATGGCTTTTTTTTTTTTATTCTAAAAGGAGGGCCCCGGCCAGAAGATAAGATATTTGGGGGGCCGTGGCATGGAAATGTTTGTGAGCCCCTGGTCTAGCATATTACCTAGTGTTAATCACAACACATCCTGTGCTAGTATTCTTTTAGCACTGCTGCTGCTTTGTGCAGTTATCACGTAAACTCATTTATATTATGTGGGAAATACTGCAGGAATGCTTTCCTCTCAGCACACGTCCTGACTCCATGATCATGTGCTCCAATACGAGTGGCACAAAGGTTTGACAGCAGCCACTTACCAGCCTGAGCTGCTGCGGGGTTGATGAGGAGGGGTGTCTGGACCAGACGCACATGCCCGCCCAGACCTGTCCGAGCCCCAGGACCCATCACCAGGGCTCCAGTCTGGTCATAGTAAGCCGCAGGGGCCAATACCTGGTAACCTGGGAGAACAGCAAGCAGAGATAGAGTGGTACATTTAAATATTACAATTGAAAAGTGCCATTATAGAACACTCCTCCATGTCAACACTGACACAGTCGGCAATAGCGGCTAACCTGACATGCCAGCGTAGGCCAACGCCGGGTTAGCAGCAGCCGCCGCTGCCGCCGCCAGGGACTCCTGCTGGCTCTGCTGGCCCTGGCCAGGTGTCAGAGGCCGCTGGTTGTTGCCTGTGCGCATCACCTGCGGGTGGACATATGAATGGCATCGCAGTTGACGCTGAAAATCACCACAGCGTGTTAACGTCGCCATGAACACCTGCTGCTTCTTTCACAGAGCTGAGGCAATGGGATTATACACTTCTTATACATGGTGCACAATATTAGGACCTGGGAAACACCACATTTCATAAGCACAGATCATTTTATAGGGTTCTTCAAAGTGCAACCGAAGCTTAGGAACAACATTATACATGAACTTAAAACACAATTGTCTGCCACTCATGCTAATGCTTGGTAACTCGCTTGCCATGCACATGGCATGGATGTTTGACAGCTGCCGGTTCCTTTAGTCAAACAAGCGGAAATTCCTCTGCTGGCGTGATGTGAAGCCTACCTGTTGCTGGCCCGGCCCTGGTCCCTGATTGGATGCTTGCTGATTAGCAGAGTGATTGGCATTAGCTGCGGCCTGTTGCTGGAAGAGGTTGGCCGGGTACACGCCCCAGGGGACGCCGTAGTACTGTGGCGGGACCACAGTGGGGCCTGAGGGAAGACCCAAGACGTCATTACCAGCACATAGACATCACCGAATGTACATGGGCACCTTTGAGAGACACACATGTCTCGCCCCTATGCTAAGAGAGTGCACCGGTGGTGGCGCTATACGCTACCTGCAAGCGTGGCGGCTGCCGCTAGCCCGGCAGCGGTGTAGGGGTCGGTTCCGGGGGGCGCGGCATTAATGATGTACGGGTTCGGCACAAACGCAGGAGCAAGGCCGGCTGGGTAATAGAAAGCAGGCCGTGTAATCAATACTTCCTCATCCCAAAAAAAAAAAACTCACGTGTCTTAGCATTAGTTAGTACAGCGTGCGGAGTTGACCGCAGAGAGCTACAAAGCCATTTGCTGTAGCTGCGTTGCTATATGTGCAGATAGCCAACAGGCAAATGGGGCCGTTTGTACCTAGGTGCTGCTGCTGCGCTGCGGCTAACGCATACTGTTGTTGCTGAGCAGCCGTGAGCTGTTGAACAGTCAGGTGACTGGACCTCTGGAACAACTGGAGTTAAAAACAAAGTTTGTTTTTTAAAGAAGGTAAGGAATGTGAAATAAGCAGACACACGTGGACCTTCTTGTTAGATGTAGCATTTTGCCAACACACCTGCTGTTGGGCGTTGTAGTCAAATAGTCCTACTGGAGTCCCACTGGAATCCACTTGGATCTGGTTAGCATACTCTCCATACAGGGACTCGACACCTTGTTGCTCCATGCCTCCCATGTTCTGAGCCTCCTGGTTCTGGAAGTCCTCGGGAAGGGGCTTATTCTGGGCGGGGTGCTGTTGCTGGAGGGCGTGCGGGTGGTGCTGGGCCATCATCTCCAAACTGACTTGACTGGGACCCATTCTCTCCACAGCCTCAGTAGGTGAAGCTTGTCGACTTCCAGGTGCCGGGCTGGATGAGCACAGCATCAGGGATAGATGGTTATTTAAGGAAAGGCGCTTTCAAACATAGGGAGGTTCATAAACCTCTTTCAGCTCAATGGAAACGTAAAGTTAACACAACCCAACAGTTTGATTACTCTAAATATTTAAGCGTAACTGCACCCCAAGATGCATTTTTGAGCTGTTAACGAAGTCATAGGAATGATCTGTGATGAGACACATCAATGCTGGTGTTAATATTGACAAAAATCCCCAGTTTTTTTTTTATCTGCATTTTATGGGCTGAAAACAGAACTACTCATATCTGTTAAAAATCACCCCAGGACCTGGCTGGTTTTCATCTGTACACTTATTGCTCTCATACATCATCAAATTCAAATGTCTTACGTTTATGTGGGTCCCCCTCTCAGCCCCTAGGTCCAATGTTTCAAAGTTGTAGTGGGTGGAGTCAGGCTCAAAGCTGGGGTGCACTGACACTATATTTATTTTTAAACACATTTTAATTTGAAATGGCCGATAGGGAAAACTGATATTTGTTGTCAATTAACCATTAATTTAGCCTTTACTTGATTTCATGACTTTATTTGGATTCAAAATATATCTTAAATTCATGAATAATATATAAATAAAAAATATTAAATCAGTATCTGTTGATTTTGCAGAAAAAAAAAAATCATCCGGCAAAATAAACAAAGATAAAACTGATCGGTGCATCACTAACAGCAACCGTTTGAAATCTTTAGACTTGCGCTCTGCTATGCTCGCTACAGCACTCATATCCTCCCATATTCTAGCCCTTCTTTAGTACATGAACAGCTTTATTTCAAACAGAAACACTGAAAAAAAAGAAAAGCACACACAATACAATTTTAGGTTTTAAAAACAGGCGAATGCTTATGCTTGTCTGCAACCCACATTGACTTTGCCCTGCCTTTGTATTGAACTGTATTTTGCGGATTAAGCCGTGACTACACCTGACCATAAATTATAGAGTTGGCGTGGAGTAAACGACCGGGTCACTATAATACAACAGGATAAGCTCTTCAACCAGCCTCAAGCTGTAATGGCCATTACAGCTTGAGCCTTCGCTGAACTCATTTTTGCCTAAATCAAATCAAATACATGTTCGCCACGTGTTTTAATGAAATACTTACATGATTAATGGCGTCATAAAACAAAAGGCTAAATCTCCCTCAGACGTACTTGAAGTCTTTGCAGTCTCTGTCCATGCCGTTGAGAAGTCCTCTGGCACTGGCTTTAGAAGCGTCAGCCTCCTCTCCCACCTTCATCTCCGGGCTTTTGTCCTCCTCAAAAGGAGAGGCCTTCTCTTGGCTGTCGCTCTTTTCTCGGCCATCTTGGTCGGTGTCCCCCGCCCCCTGAAGCATGTCACGTTAAGGTAAGATCATGTGCAAGTACAGCAAACAAACATGAGTCACTTTACTTACATAGCCGCCGTTCCTATAACGACTGTCCATCTTGTCACCGGGGGAAGAGCTCAGGACATACTCCACCATACTCACGCCCAGGCCGCCGCCCTCCGAGCGAGGTGACAGCACGGAGTTGGCGTCGCCGTTGCCATGGAAACTCTGGCCTGGCCGCCGCTGCACCATAATCGGTTGGGACACTGAATGATCTATAGACGGGAACATTTAGTTTAGAAACCTTGTTGATGGAAGGAGAAAGCCTTGCTGCATCGTCACCGAACCCATTCTAAACAATAAGTAGTGTCTTGAAATTAGACACTAGTAGAAGATTTTATTCATGATGAAATGAGTATCCAGATTTTCTTCTTAGAATTGAGATCACGACTCCCTCATAATTCTCATAAAAGCCATCCGTGCTATGTGGCATTAATAATTCTATTACGATTGTATACCATGAAAACCTTTGAATTTAATGAGTGCATTGGAGACATTTGTGCCGCCATCTTCAAGAGGACAGTGCATGTATGTTGGTTCTAGTGTTTTGCACTAGCAGTAGCCTAGGTGCAGTTTAGAGGCAAACACAACATGTATTATTTTCCTTGTTCAAGAATAACATTAGTCGAGTTGCAAGCTTGTCGCCTCCCTCGTCTAAATCAACAAATAACCCACCCGCAGTAAATAGATGTACAAACTGCACTTCTGTGCCAACATAGACCGAATTCAGAAATCATAGCAAGATTAAACAGAAGCGAAACAAAGTCTGTGCTTATTTATATTCTCTCTAATCTAGTAGTCCCCAATTTCGAGAGGCGGGATGGAAACAACAAAATAGATCCGAACTGCAAAGAGCTGGAATAGTAGTCCTACTTAATGTATAGCTGCCTACCCTGCAATACCAGTGTAATTAAACCTGCGTTAACAGCAACAAAATATGAATGGCATTAAAAAGGAGATTGCATCACATCAATACAACCTCTTTTTCCATTTCACACCATAATTTGCTGGTGACTCTCACTATGCTCTCACTGTGTATATTTTACTTCCGGCTACTCTGCATCACAAATTGTAATTTCTCGAGGGAGAAGGTAAGAGCGATTGTTTTGATGTAGCTGATGTCCCTAATGAAAACACTGCAGAATGATAAAAGGTAGGAACTGAAATGTCATTATGGTTCATCGTGCAGTGCTACTTGAAATGCACATAAAAACTCACGAGACGAACCCCAAGCGCTGTCCCTCCACTCTTCACCAAGAAGAATTCCTTTCCTTCCATCCTTGGCCAACTCATCAGAATCCCAGAGCTTTTTAGCTGGCAGAAGCTGCAGAGAAAAGACATTTCGTAAGAGGTCTTCCACCTAGGAGTACATCACCATGTTGCCATCCAAGGCAGCCAACACATCTGAGCTCACTAGCAATGCAAACGCGTTACTGTAGTGTTGCTTGACGTGCCAGTACTGAAGGAAGCAACTACACTCACTAAACAGCTATTTATAGCCATTATCACTCAGCCCTAGTAACTAGCAGCGACATGCACCGATCGATCGGCTGGTCGCCGGAATCTGACGGTTTTCACCATGACCAGCAATCAGCCAGTATGTCTAAATAAATGGAAAGACATCTACATTCACTCGTCCTTCTTTCAATCTAGAGACGGTAGCCCAACTACACGTCTGCACGGTGTGGAAGTTCAAATTAGTGTCAGAGGAAAACGTCAAGACCTAGGTATGCTACAGTAGCCTACTCAGTAAATTGGTATTAATATTGCAAAAGATAGTCATATCATAGGGAGAAAATCTATTAGCATATTACTGTCCACCTCACTGAAAAGAGCAAGTTATCAATCTGTCATGTTAAATAGTAAAAGTTAAAACATTTGACAAATGTGAGCGCTGACTCTTGACAGTCAACAAATTAACTATTATGAAAGGCGAACGCTGGCGGTTAAGGGACCATAAAAAGTAACTATTACTACTTTCTAGTTACTACGCTCAAGTGCAGTGATCATGGAATACACTATGCTGAAGAAAGTTACGGTGAGCTTTTCAAATTATAAATACAAAGCACAATGACGCTAGCATTTATAATTAAAGCAATTGCATCTCTGTCAGTTACAGAGAAACTTGTTATTGAAATACAGATTTCTTTTACCTAGGACAACACTAATGTGGAAAAACAGTTGTAGAATAGACAAGATTGAGAAAACCAGATTACCTTTAAAAATAAAAGTAAAGAAATGCCCTATACTACAGACAACTGGACTTTGTTGCAAATGTATTGATATCCTTTGTTGGAACTAAAATAAAAAAACTTTTGTTTCACAAATACATTTTAGGGCATCCTATGGATGAAAGCAAATGTACGACAAGATTTTCCCAGTACTAACATTTTTAGTACATTTAGCACTGACTTTTTCCCCAAGCAGCACACATGCTTCTAAGTTAAAACATTTAGGATTGCAGACAACATTAGGAACACAGCCAAAAATATAGGAGCACAGTCGAAATTCTATTCTTTAAGGGCATAACGGTTATGCAATTATTTACCTTTAGTACTTTGTTAATCTCTATAGTATGATGCCTGAATGGCTTGGTTTTAGACAAAGGAGAGATGATTATGCCTACATCATCAGGTTTGACCTATCGTAAAATATCTGCTGTAGTAGATTTGCTCAATTGTGACATTTTCCCCCCACACTTTCCCTGTTAAAATGTCTACAGTAGGCTAGTGTCTCCATATTTAATATAGAGGTATTCAAGGTAGTGAAGGACAACCAGCACAACTAGGCTAGAATAGAGATATTTGAGCAAACTTAATTTTGAATGAAATATATCTTGAAAAGTTAGGCCACACAGATATTCTTATAACTTACTATTTAGATTAATAGCCATATGAAACAATATAGAGGTCATATTTTGGCGGCGTACAATGTAGCTTCAAGTGGGTGCATGGTAAACACAGGTTTGTACCGTAATTGCACAAATGCGCAGCACAATTTAAACGCTGGCTGACTGTGTGATCGCAGTAACACATCCACCTCTAACCATACGAGCAAGAATTTTTCGCCGGCTTTTTATATTTTCCATCAGTTTTGCTAGTGTCTTGCTTGTTAGCTTTAGCTAGCTGTGATGCGCGTGGATGTTGTGTAGTTATGATAACAATAAACAGAACTACGCACTCACCCTGTTGGAAGTGGAACCATGCATATTTGAGCTGTGAACATAGCGGCTAGAAGTCACTTGCACCTAAATATTTTTTCATGTTTGCACACCAAGATTTTTTTGTTGCATTTGCGAGTGAAATGGTCGCACTGTAGAGCCCTGAGAGGTGCTCCATTCTCAGCCAAAAATAAAGGAATTTACATGGGGTTGGCTTACCTCTCCCATGCCCCTGGATTCCAAAGCAAGAGCTTGAAATTCATAGTTCATCTCATCCACGGCGCGTACCTGGGAGAGAGAGAATTGTTTGAGACAAGAAAGAAAGTAGGAAGAAAATGTTATGAAAATTAAAAAGGTAAGCCCTTTCAATGTTTGTTATAAATTACCAGACAACAATAGAGCTAACACCTAGACAAAATAAATAAATAAATATCTGCAAATTATCACAGTAGAGTAAATTCATAAATCAATCCACAGCTCCATATTTGCCAACATTTTAGTCCAACAGTCTTTCAGGAAATAAATAAACAAGCAACAGACATATCCTTTAGTTTAACCAATGCTTACATGAAACACACATCACTTACAGATTGTATGTGCAATATTGCAAGAATCCATGCAGGGCAATATTAGGGATACATAACATATCAGCCGATATTCGCCAGGTTGAACGCAATCGACTGATAAGATGACATTCACGATGGAAGTGGCCTAAATGTATCTGTTGTGCCGCATCAATTTTGAGCTGGCTAAATGCTTAACTGGAGACAAGCCAATAGGTGGTACTATGACACCATGCCACTCATAACAGACACTGGCTAGACACATCTCTGCCAACGGGTGCCGTGCATGCATATCAATTCGGTTTGTATATGGACCGTTTTCAAAACAAACAAAAAAGTAGGTCAGCCAACATTATTTCACCAACTTTGGCATCAGGTGCATGACATTTCCTTAAGACAAAAATATGTTTTGTTGTTACGAATGACTCCAATTACATCTTAGTGACAGGTGAATTGCAGAATAAAAGGATTGCAAGTAAAAATGGGATTCTCTATAGGGTTTAAACACTATTCTGAGGAAAGATGATGCAAGACACCATGAAACAAAGAAATTACTGTTATGCACACTTTGCATGCCGCCACCACTGTGGGAAAAATGCAATGGATATTTAACCATGTTGACCCCTTCAGCCTTCTAGGCTTAGCACATCCAAATTACACAATATGTCTCTTCAGTCATCACGATGAAACTTAATCTAATAATTAACTCTGTCAATGACATGCAGTCAACATGAAGGAGAAATACAGAAGTGTCAAATTGACATCACATATACTGTGCTCACACATTATTGTGAGACAGCAGCATTTGCCTGCCAATATTACGTCCATCCACCCGTTCCCCCCATGCAGGCTCAGAGAAACCATCCATTGATCCTGCACTGAACGTGACCATGTACCTGATCAACGTGACCACGTACCTGATCAATGTGACCGCCATCTCCAGTCGGCCAGCGGTGTTTTCCAGGGGCACATACTCCGAGCTGCTCTCCTGGCTGCCTTTGGAAGAAGTAGCCCACTGTGGCGTCGTCCTGAGACCGGCCACTCAGCGGTGGCTGTGGGGTTCCCGGGCCGACGTTAGCTCCCCTGTCCATGCCTTGTAAGTGCGGCACTCCGGGGCCTTGACCGGCTCTCCCGATAGCGGCCATGGGGCCTCCTCCATGAACTCTGACACCCCCAGCCTCAGGAGCACCATTGGCATGCAGCATCCCACCCCTCGTCTCCTGCCAGGCCACGTCATTCATACCTAGGATGCTGCATGGAACGTTCATTCCACGGGAAAGCCTGAAGAATACAATGCAAGTCAAATGACAGGAAACTGTTTAAATAGGGGTTGAGCCCTGGTTTTTGCCAATGGTACCTGTAAGCATCATTGAGCAAAATGCCTAACCCCCATCTAATCCTTGTAAAAGCACTCATTGTAAATTGTTTATGATTTAAAGAATAAGCTAAATCACCTAATTGTAACTAGTATATCATTATAATGTCAAATTAAAAAGGGTTCTTTCGGGATATCAAATATACCTAAAATCGGATGATTGATTAATTTCCCTGCTCGTCTGTATATGATCAATTCCTGGCCAATTTACTCTGAATCACTACACACAGCTTTTATTTAGTGGCTGCGCCGTCAAACATTGATAAATGTGTCCCAACGTTCATTGCCACTCAATCTGAGGATGGCGCAAGCGATTGAGACTGGGTGAGTCAACCAGACAAACAAATAGGCTAGCTGTTGTTAACGGTTTGCAACGATAGCTACCGCAAATGCTAACCTTACCGTACTGTGCTGGCTCCTGGCCGTGTACATTAGGGAAATATAAAGCCAACAGAACAGTTCTGACCGCCAGTCTTTAGTGTGATACCCACAAACACAGACTAAGTACGTCTGCTATGAACCGCAACTATATAACATTTACTGATTCTACAGTACTTGCTGTTCCGAACTGCCGTACCCCGGTGTTAGCTTGCTAGCTAGCGAGCTTGCGTTAACGCTTGAGCTAACCTAGCCTGCTCACCACTGCGGCTAATTAAGGTAGTACATGTAACGTTGGATTAAAATAATTATAGCACAGTTAAATCGTATTTAATTCTAATAGAGTGGCTCCAGACAGTGACACTTATATTCTTTGTGAAGGTAACTATTCAACATTGGCAGGCCCAATTGTATGTGCATTAGCGTTAGCGTAAGCGTACAGTACGGTACCGTACCGTAGTAGACTTTGTGGCTAACGTTAACCCGCAAGATTGGCCAATAATTTGGCATCAATTGGTTGACTTTATTTTAGATTGAAAAATGCATACACATTTTCATTAGTTGTTATGCTTGCTATCTGAACTAACCACATGCCGACACATGCACACAATCTAAAATTAGATAGTATAACGGTGGCAAAATTGATGTTGTCCGAGCTACTACATCAGTCAAACACTCACTGGCTAAACAACATGGCCCCCCTCCAAGTTCCAAACAGAGGGGCCTAAACCGCTAAACAAAAGGGGAAATTCTTACATCGTGGCAATCATCGCGTTTTTAAATCAAATCATCTATATTTTTTCATGCTAATAAACGAGATACTCACGCGCTGTCTTGTCGAAAGAGGATCTATGATTGTTGCAAACAGTCAAGCCAAATCTATATTGTTTTGTTTCCGTGGAGAGCGGTGATTTAGCAATGGCAGGCTTGAACGTGTAGGCAAAGGTAGGAGTTTGCTTACGGTTGTGCCCCCTCCCTTCATATGGCGTAAGATACGTAGACATGCGTAAAATAATATCTATCTAAATATCCATTATTTCTAAAAAGAAGAAAAGCGTGAGCACCACGTAAAAGTGGTGCCATTTATTTCAGAATTGTGAAAATCGAATTACAAACTTTATTTCGTAGCGGCCCGGCATCACCATGAAACCATGCCGTACAGTAGGCTATGCATATTTAACAGTGATTACACGCAGTCACTGACTGTAAAATCCAGTAGCCATATCAGCCTCTACTTTAAATGAAGGCACATTTTCAGATAATGGGCGCGGTGTATGTTCATTGTGTAACACAACAAATAGCTAGTTGTGGGCTAAGGTGTGGATGTCATGTGACTCACTGGACAGTAAAACATAAATGACGTGTTTTCCAGCTCTTCGGCCCATGTATTGAACTTTGCATATTGCTACCGATGTGGGTTCCGGTACATCCATGGTTCGGGTGGGTCTTCCTAGCCTCTACACAAGGGAAAATGTTGGGATCCAATCGCCTTCCTTTTTACAAACCGTGATCTAAACTCCACATTTCTGATTGGATTGCTATATTAGGAAAGCGGCCGTGAGCTTTATAAAGAAAGTGCCAGAGTAACTGTGAAGGAAGTTCGGATAGGGGTGTTGCTGTGCGCATGAAATATAGCCTTATAGGCTATATTCTCTTTACCGTGGATCTTATTAAAACGACTTCACAGGATTGGCCGTTGGCATATCATTCATTTCGAATGTTGAATTTTAGCCACTAGTAGGCTTAAACAATCTAGAAATGGCAGATATAAGAAAGAAACTTGTGGTGGTGGGGGACGGCGCATGTGGAAAAACGTGTTTACTGATCGTATTCAGTAAGGACGAGTTCCCGGAGGTTTACGTGCCTACAGTATTCGAGACCTATGTGGCGGACATCGAAGTGGAAACCAAGCAAGTCCAACTGGCGTTGTGGGACACCGCTGGTCAGGAGGACTACGACCGTCTGCGTCCCTTGTCCTATCCGGACACTGATGTCATCTTGATGTGCTTTTCAGTGGACAGCCCAGACTCTCTGGAAAATATTCCTGATAAGTGGGTACCAGAAGTCAAACACTTTTGTCCAAAAGTACCTATTATTTTAGTTGCCAACAAAAAAGATTTACGTAACGATGAAAACGTAAGGAATGAACTATCCAGGTTAAAACAAGAACCAGTCAAAACTGAGGATGGGCGAGCCATGGCCATGCGCATTGGCGCATATGACTACTTGGAGTGTTCTGCTAAAACTATGGATGGTATATGGGAAGTGTTTGAGACTGCTACACGAGCTGCCTTACAAAAACGACAGAGACCATCTAGTAATTGTGCCAAATGCTGTATTTTGTTGTGAATGAACATTGACTTCCAAAAACAAGATACTTCCAGCCAAGAGAAGAGACCACTGAGATGGGTTATAGAACATGCATTGTCAGTGACCTGACATTGGATAGTTTTGCTATTGTTATTATACGATGGCCTTAGTCAAACCAAATATAACGTCTGCTTGTTATTAAACGCCAGAAAATCACATGATAACTGAATGTCTGAAATGCATTGGCGCATGTTCTTATATCGATCATCTGTTCCTATAATGACACTGTACAAAGAAAAACGTGCTGTGGATGGGTGTTTTATCCACTAACAGGTCATGATTCAAGGCTGACTAAAGTTCATAATCACTTGTAATTGCACAAAGACAATGTTGTATTTTACTTTTGTAAATCTTAGCTGTTTCCATACTATTGCCTCACACTTTTTGCAAATCCAGTGGTTTGTGTTGAGCAAGGCAATATGACTTGAACTTGTTATTTATTTATGTTAACTTTCAATAGCTGGATACAGAAATGTCCATCTACAAACAGTATTAAAAATATATTTGACAGAGGATTTTGTACTTTTGTAAGTGAAGGTCTGTATATGGTACTTAATGTAAATAAAAATCTAAATTAAGTGTACATTTATAGAATTGGATAACTAATGTTTTGCATTAATTGGATCTTATGCAGAATGTAATTCATAAAAATGTATAACAATAAGGGTATGTAACTTGAATTTACTGTATGGGGAAGGTAAAACTTTTGGTCAATTTACGGAATTCTTATCTTTTACATGTGTTTTATTTAAAACTAATATATACACTATATCTATATATATATATACACATTTTATATTGAAAGACATACAAATATGTCAATATAAAATGTGAAATTTCAGTGAGTGAAATACTTTGGAAGATAAGATTTGCTCTGATTGATACTAGCCCTTGCCTCCAGGTTTGGCAAGTAACTCATAAAAAAAAAAAAAACTAGTCCATTACAGTTACCAGTTAAAATAGTGGAATCATATTAAATGTATTTAAAATAAATTATATGCACTAATTTCAAAATTTAAAAGTGAAGTTTGCAGAAGAAAAATGCATAATATAATACTATAATCACTAATGTCAATCAATAATTGAAATTAAGTACTTTAATCTTATCCCAAGCAACAAATGGTCACATAAATAGATTTGATGCACCAATGCAGTACATTTCTTTGGATGGCATTTTAAAGAACAGTCATGAAGCACAAAGTAATCTAAAATGTATGTAATTAGATTATGTTACAACATTTGCTTAATACAAAAATCTCTGAAGACCCCTATGAAAGATCATATAAGAGGAGAGGTTACCCTGCCCGGAGGAAGCCCGGGGCCCCCGTCTGGAGCCA
>JAODTR010069796.1:0-15883 GCA_025399935.1 Amblyopsis rosae | reverse complement strand
CACCTTTATTTTTTATATATATATATATATATATATACATTAAAAAAAATAAAACATTTGTTTTATTAAAGAGATTCTGATGAAGTACGTCTTCTGCAATCATTTAAAATCTTTTTGCTTTCTTTACGCCCTTATTCTCCCTTGAGGCCAGGAAACGAAGAAAGGCAACGACTCCCTCCCACACAACACCTCCACCTGTCTCTCCTGGTCATTCCTTCCCTCTTCCCCCACCTCACTCCAACGCGGTCCTCCTCTCCGCTCTTTTAACGTTTCCGTCCAGGCCTCGTATGGTTTCTGAAAATGTAAACCCTTGCTGTGAGAGCCATGCATGGTCGTGTCACTGCTGCGCTTTGCTCGGCTGCAGGAACAATGCTGTTATATTCTCTTTCATCACTCCCTCGTTGAGGTGACAGGAGGGAGTCTGTGAGCATGGAGACAGAATAGTTTTCTGCTGTGTGTGTGTGTGTGTGTGTCTGGCAGAGAGAAGGTACATTCTCTATAAAGAATGGTGGTGCACAAACCTTCAGAGAATCTTAATGACTAGATTAATTAATGATTAACCATTAGTGTTTATCTGGGCCTCTGCAATCAGTACCATAGTCTGAACTAGGTTAAAAACATTCAAATAAGGTTGTAATACAATAGTTTTTCCATAATGGTGTGTCATGTTATGTGTCAGTTGGGTGACCATTGTGCTTCTACAAAGGATCGTGTGAGTGTGTGTGAGAGACAAGAGCTGGCCATGATTGGATTTGTGTGGGATCAAGCAGGAGTAGGAGCTCTATGACGGCTCACTGCATGTTGTAAAACTGATGAAGGGAGTTAGCGGTGTGCCAGCGCGCATTAGGAAAGTGTCAGTGGACAAGAGGCATTAAACATTGATCAGGCTGTAGCGTGCCAAATGACTGAGGATGTGCCCCCTCATTATGTCATATACTTTTATGTGCGCTGTAGTACCTGTTCGACTATAAAGGGAGGAGAACATGGATTCAAGATTGAAAATTTAAAATAAACTAAAAACTTTGTGTAACACCGTGATAGAATATTGTGTTAGGTTAGGGCTCACAGTAATATACATAATTAAAAAAATATATATTAAAACACAACCATGGAAATACTATATAATTGTTTACAAATGTCAGATACAATGTTGTTTGTGTTCATTTCACCAAAAATAAATAGTAATGCAACTATGTATTTGCATATATTTTTAATTAATTCACATTTAGGTAAATAAACATGTGGCAAATATTTTATCGTAATGATCAGGTAGGGGAAATTGCAAACTGCTTTTGATAATGCATTAGACTTTTGTACACCACTTTGCTTGACCTATCTACATACAGTATCATATATTTTAAAAAAAACTATTTATTGAACCTTTATTTTACCAGGAAAAGCTCTTGAGATTAAGAATCTCTGTTTCAAGAGTGTCCTTGCCTGTTTGTGCGTCAGGGCTCATCACGTGCGGTCTTATCCAATCTGAGGTGTGCTCACTGTCCATTTGTATCTTTCCTTTGCCTTTCTCTCTCGCTCGTCTGTTGGGTTGACCTTCCATTGTCATGTGAGCGAGGTCTGTGCATGCAGCCTGCAGCTCGTCATTAAAGTGCCTTGTGTGTGTGTGTGCTGTTCAGCAGTGTGTAATGAATCTCTCACTGTGTCCTGCTGATCATCTATGACTCATTTATCATCGTGTCTCAATATCTGGCATACTATGGGACAAATGGCCGGTGTGTGACTATTATTATTTAATCAGCTTGTGTGTGTGTGCGTGTGTGTTGACATGGTCGTCTCATGGAGCCAGGCCTACTGAGCAGGAGGTGAAAACACAGGGATGCAGGATGTGACTCAGGGGAACAGCATTAAAGCTACCATGCCCGCCTAAACGTTGAGCTCTTCCAGCCATGTGTGAAAATGTGTTGCTGTGAGCCAGTGCTTCTGCAAGGCATTCGTGCAAATTAGGCATTGGGGCCATTCCAGTCGACGTGAATCTCAGTCTGTCCGGATAGAGCAGATGCCAGAGTTGCACCTTTCCTGAAGATGTTGATGAAGAAGATTTTTATATATATAGAAATAAAGAAAAGCTAACTTTTATATGTAAACTTGGAGTCAATTCCCTGAGGCCAGTGCTTCATTCTCTTCTATAATAATTCTTTACAAACGAGCCGTCGATAGCTCTCTCACAGTGTATTCTCGGATCCAACCTTGGCATTGATGTCACCCATGATCAAAAGCATACCTTTTTGGGGAACATTTAGAAACTGCCTTAGAGAGACTATACTCTGCTTTTGCCCACGCCTTGTTCACAACAGTTTTTGAACAACTTGAATAATGAGTTTTGTGATTAATCTACCAGATTTATGCATAGTGTTTCCACTCTAACAATGTGTTGACCTTCTCCATTGAGATTATGAGGGCCACACAGTGTATGTTGATCAAGCCCAGGATAACGGAGGTGGTTCTCATCACAAGATGTCTTCAGAAACATATGAGAAGGGGAAAATACCTCAAGACTCAGGTAAGACCTAGTCCTGGGTCTTACCCTAGGTCTTCTCCCAGCGGGACGTGCATGGAACACCTCACAAGGTAGGCGTCCAGGGGGCATCCTTACCAGATGCCCGTACCACCTCAACTGGCTCCTTTCGACGCAAAGGAGTAGCGGCTCTCCGAGTTCCTCACGAATAGCTGAGCTTCTCACCCTATCTTACCCATCGTTCATGACCATAAGTGAGGGTAGGAAGGAAAATTGCCTGGTGGATCCAGAGCTTAGCCTTCTGGCTCAGCTCTCTTTTTGTCACAACGGTGCGGTAAAGCCATTGCAATACCGCTCCCATCTTTGACAACATGCCATCCAATGTCTTCAGCAGGATTATACTTTGATTCAGGAGAGACAGGTTGTATATCAGATCTTTGCTTTGAAGAACATCATGAAATAGTGTTTACACCCCATTGTGCATTAATTTAATTTACTTTCACAAAGCCTTTGACGATGATGAATACAAGATCGTATGGAATTCCTCCAAAAATGATCACACCGATGTTGGTTCTATTTATTGTCACTTTGAATGCAGCGTCATTGTTAATGGCTTCCAAACTACTTGAAGATATAGATTTTGCTGATGGCCTGCAGTTATAAACTGACAGGCTTGAATATCAGTGCATCCCAAATCCCAAAAGTGATTAACATGAATGCCATCCCAGATGCCCAAATCAGAGTGCGTTAGGGACACGCTCAGCGTTGTTGCGGGGTTTACCTACCTTAAATGTTTTGTCAGCAAAGATAATGCAGCACAAAAGGACACCGGAGCACGGCATGGGAACGCTCACGGTTATATTGATATTGCTAGGCTTCAGCATATCTGGTTCGTCCAAGCCGTTACATCGTAACCCCCGATTTCTGCGAGACGTGTTTTTTTTTTCCAGTCGCGCCAGTGACTTGAATTCTCTCTGCACTGCATCCCACTCTACCGGCAGCGTGTCAGAAGCGGAGCATCTTTTTGTGTTTCCATAGCAACAACCGTTCTATCTGATTGGTTGTTGATTGCTCTCAGAGGCGTCCCAGAAGTGTCTTCCGTCAAAAATGGAACTGCTGCCTGTGTTAAGCGGAGCTGCTTCTGTGACATTGCTGGGACGCTTTTGTGGTTCACTTGCCTTGTCAAAGAGCTCCGTGATGGAGCCGGAACGCGAATTAGACGCACACATGGAAATTGGGGGTTAGAACAAAGGTCTGACTGTACAACAGCAATGTAAAACATGCTGTTGTATGGTTCAGAATGCTGGCTGGTGACATGACGTGTAAAAGTTAGATGCTTCAGGGAGGTTTGTTGAATCTTCTGGCCTGAGAATATTTCAAATGAACAGCTTTACAAGATGACTAAGTTCCAAAAGCATACTGTAGCGTTGAATAAAACATTGTCCTGATGGACGAGGATTTATTCAACTTATGCTGCTTCACTCCAAAAGTGATACTAAACAAAATCCTTACTTTAATTTTATCCATTAAATGCACCGTATAATTCTTTTGATTCATTTCGTTTTTTTCTTTTAAAGAATGCACTGCTGTGCACTAACATAGACTAATGACCTTGCTACAGACACTATAAAACCAACATAAAAACAACCGCAGGCTAGGAGACGCTTCAGAGTGGAGATATCTTTGGGATGTAAAAGTTTCTAAAGTATTCTCCATCACAGATCCACTCTTTGATCTGAAATGCGCATTGAAAGTTTTGCTCATAGTGGTCTGAAGAATTTAATTTAATCTATGTAAAGTTGTTTGAAAGCCCGGGTTTAGGTGTGGTTCTGCCATGTCCGTCAACATGATACATATGCCTGTGTTTGTGATGAGACTGCAGACTGGGAAGCTAGTTGTATCCCCAGCTGCATAAAACATGTACGTTAACAAATTGCAATAGTAGTCTTGACATCATTGAAGTCATTGCTCATTGCAAGTGATGGATAAAACTGTACGCTCTTGATCAGAACACCATGACACCCGGGTTCAGTTACCAGTCAGTTATTTTGTCTTCATACTGTGTACACTGAGGCTGCCAGTTAAATCCCATTAACATCCATTTTCAATGCGATTGTTTTTTGAATGGAAGGATCTTCATGGTTCACTCTCTTCCAACTGGAGTGCGTTCCGTCCTCATGGATCAATAGTTTTACCCCTCTCCTCCCTTTGAGGTAATGGGTGTCGTCCTTTCCCTCCCAGGTTAATTCAGGGTTTTAATGCCTTGCTCTACCCTGGAGCTTTTCTAGTCTGTGTACGCCACCTGGTCAGTGAACCGGGTGGCTTTTTTCCATGTTCCATATCTGCCTTTTTTTTTTCTGCCTATTTCCGTAGTAATTATACATGACCTCAAAAAATGCGACTTTTTCTTTGCAGTGGCAGATAGCTTGGTAGGAGGATCCCTAGAGAATGCAGAGCAAATGTCATCATCACATCCAATACAAAAAGGATTTATTGTAATGTATATTACATAGACAGCTTTTCTTTTTTTAAAGTTAGGACTGGACGATATGGACAGAATACATACCACAATATATTTCTTAATTTCGGTTGATACGATATAATTCTAATATCGATATAAACAACATAAGCCACAATGGAGTACTTACAAACTTCAGAAAAATGCATTTGCCAAGTCTATGAAATCTCCTCCTACAAAACTATAATATTTTAGAAATGCAAAGGTACAAATAAATATTCACCTTTTAGCATACCAACAAGAAATGAGAAGTCAAATAAACAAAATTAAACTGTTATTTTCTCTTAATATTTAAATTTAAATGAAATGCAATTTAACAGAGCAGAGGAAGCCCACATTGATACGTAATATTAAGGCTGTTACATTTGCTGTTAGGTGACGGATTAAATAGCCCTCTACTTCTTGTCACTGGCTGCATGTCTGTAGTGTCATCACGCACATAGTTTATATTCTTTCTGTTCGCCTTGAATACTGACTGCTTCGCCCGTTAATCAGTGACAAATGCTGTGTAATGTATAGCCTATTGAAATACCGGAAATACGTAAAAAAAAAAAAATCATATGGCGATTTATGTTGAATTGTTTTCCAGCCCTAGTTTAAGTTAAGGATACAGAAGAGTGCTACTGTAATAGACGGAGCACGGCGACCTGCATTGTAGCTTGACCAGACAAATCAAAACCCCTCTACTCCTTGTGAAGTGCTAAAGCCCAGCCATGCGGCATGTGTGACAGCTTCTCCTTCTTTCTCCTGGTCCCTGGGCATCATTAAGAGCAAAGTAAAGCCTTTTCTAGGGTTAAGGGGGCTTGCCAAAGGCCTGGGACAATAAATCATTAGTCCTCTCTCTGCACTCCTTTCAATTCTCCTCCCACTCTCCTCTGTTCTGCACGGTTTGTCCTTTACACCTCCTTTCCTCCTCCTCGCCCGTGCCTTCTCCATTCTCCCACTATCAGTTACTCCTCTCCTCTCTCTCCTCCTGTGCGCTTTGTTACATGTTGGCCCGTCTCTCCATGGCTCACTTAAAGGTGTAGTCTGTGATTGTAAGCTAATACGCTTTGTCACGTTCACCAAATATCTGCTTGCATTATGCTAGCTTACCGTTCTTTGTGTGTGCTGCTAAAAAGAATCATCCGGTACTTCTACACATCCCGGGCTCCGTGAATAGGAACACAATGAGGCATACCCGCATACGGCAACAATGAAATAGGCTTTGCAATGCATTTCAATGTGTGGAGGCGGAGCACTTTTATGTTTCACAAATAAACACAATATATTAAACATATAGGCATATAGTGTCATGTCTGTGTTCTCGATACTTTTCCAGTCAGAGGAAAGGAGCAGCCTTTGTTAGCCAATCAAACTACAATTTTTTTTTTATTTAAACAATGTTGCTGTACGGTCCTTGTATGCTCCTTGTACAACCCCTTCTCATGAAAATAAGAAAGCTGCTGTTGGCCAGTGATGTGCGGTGATATTTCGTCCGGGCAGGCAGTGTCTTTTTATTTTTTCAAATGTTTTGACATTTTGAGAGTCTAACACTTAGCTTCTTGCATTTTGGTTCATTAATATGCACCTGTCACATGCTGGCGCGTTGCCACGTCGTGGGGCGCTAATCGCGGGTCAGAGCGCTGTGGCAGCCCTGCCCCTCCCCATGTCCCCACGCATGTTTTGTGTTGTGTTAATCAGCCTGTGTGCTTATATTGAGCTGCTGTTCTTTTCCCCCTTGCGGGTTATTGCTTGCGTTTTCATATAAAACTCCTGTGTACGTTTCTACTCCCGTCGTGTGTGTGTGTGCGTAAACATTACAGCACCAATATGTGCGTTTTCCGCATGAGAAATGAGTCTGCACCAGCGCTGAAATCTCTGCAGCATCTGATATGCATTGCGACGCGCAGCGTATGGACACGGGCCTGGGAAGGTTTTTGGCTTGTATTTGTTCCAAGCCGTTTTCATTAATAACATTTAAACGGGGGTCACCAACCTTTTAGGGAGCTGAGAGCTACATCAATGGTACCGAGTATAATAATAACACAGATACATGCAACACTTTTCTGTTATTAAATCTCAAATCTTTTCGTTGAAACATTTGAAAGTCAGCATTATCATCACTGTTATTTGTGTGCATCTTTCTTGACAGTATTAATGAGCACTTTTGTTAAAGCATTTTGAGATGGTTTGTTGTCACGCGAACAATATTGAAATTCGAGCCCAGGCCAGAACAGTTAATTAAATCATACATTGTTTTGAAAATGTTAAATTCAATATCGTAATTTTCAAATCTACATCAAATCAAGGATTATTGATAAAATATAATAAAAACAGCAACACAAATACAATTTTTACCGTAGTGCTATTATTAGAACATGCTCTGCGGGCGACTCTAGTCGTCCCTGTTGAACCATAGAGTTCAACAGATTCCGTTTTGATTAACATGGAGCGGCATAACCACGCCCCCATCAAGCGCAGCTTCGACAGAGATACCGGGGTAAAATAGTGACGGGGTGCCTTCGCTGCCAAATCATCTAATGCTTCTGAACATCGAATCTGAAGGGCCGCAGGTTTATGCACTGCACGTCACTGCTGTACCTTTAACTCTTTTCTAGGCGGGCGCACTTATGAAATACATCCATGTGCTCACCAGACCTAGATCTAAGAATAGTTTTAATCTAGAGCATAGAGGACCAGAACCATGCACTGCTGTTATGTGGCAAACTCCACCATAGTTAACAAGCGTGCCTGAGGTCTAGTCCAGGGGTTCTCAAACTTTTCAGCTCACGACCGACCCCCCCGCTATTATCATAAGCTGTGGTAGAAACATAACAGCCATAATATTATTTGATAGTTTTTAAATATAGGCTATTAGCAGAATACATAGTAATATATAAACCGTACTACTAACAATTATGGCTCAAATATATTTCCTCCAGGACCAGAATTGAATAGCATTGCTGTAGGTTGTCAGGTTGACAGCACCTTTCTTCACATGCATAGTGAACTTCTCTCCTGCTGTTTTTCTCACCTGGTTTTGTCATTCTCGGCTAAACCATGTATTTGCTGTCATTTGCCCAATGCTGTGGGGAATAGTCAGAATGGGTAGTTTAGTGGTTTGTGTGGTAAGGCTCCAAACGTCAACCGTACACATACTCAAGCAAACATGCCTATCTTCTTCCTGCCCCTTATAAGTATATTAAGCTCAAATGTACCAAATATCTCCTTAAATTATACCTAGCTTGCCGTTCTCTGTACGTGCTGAAAAAATGAGGTACTTCTACGCAAGCCTGGCTGACACAAACAAAATGGTGGACACTGCTCACAACAACAATGCCGCTTGGCTTCACAATGCATTTCAATGTGTCTGGGGCAGAACTTTTGAGGGAGTTTGTTGCTAATCATACTCTGTAAATCACCTTAGATAAGAGCTCATGACCTCATTGTAGTACTGAGCACCTACATAATATTTCCTGCTGATTCACACCCACACACACTCTTCACAGAGAATATAAGGCTGATGAACCTTCGTCTGGCCTGCATGCTTTGACCACAGACTGTGCCAGATGTAGAGGGTGTTGAAGCATTACTAGGGCAGACCAGAGACCCTGTTCGCTGTCATGGAGGTTTCGCTGGCTAGTCAGGGTACATGAAGAATAGGGATTGTGTGTGTGTGTGTGTGTCCAAGACATTGACAGGAACATGACCATGAGTCCCCCTGTGGCAGTGAGGATCAGTAAGCAGAGACAAGCAGGGGCCAGATACGTCAATAGCCAAGTAACCATAATAGTATTTTTGCTGTATTTATTTATTTTATTGTGTGCGCAGGCATCCTTTCACTACATTTCATAACTGAACTTGGCTTGTTCCAGCCTCACTATGAGACCATTACCAAATGTCAACAAAGTTTTGATCCAAATGAATGAGAACGTCGTTGTGCACACAGAATCGCACACCCTACTAGGCAATGTCATTACCCCTCGAATGTGCACACTGTGTAATAAAGTACAGGCTCCCGATGAGAAGACACATGAACTTAATCGGACATAAAAGATTTGGAGCACACAAGAGATGAGTTGTGATACGGGATACGGGAATTCCTTGCAAAAAAAAAGTTTTTGAAGAGGGGACCGGTATGAGAGCTGCACAATAAATGGCATGAAATACATGGGGGTGGTATAGAGGAAGCCATTCATCAAAGCCCATCCACAACTACATCCACCGTAATGATGATAGATTGGGGCTTTGGCTGGAGACAAGTGGGGTTTGTCTCTATATTAGGCAGATCCACAGTTAGCAACACACTTGCCGCTGCGTGTTATTAAATTTAGTTGAAGCATTTAGCAACTAGAGGGAGGAAGGGGGGGTGCTCTTTAATTAGACTGGAGTTCATCAGCAGGTCTAATTTTCCTCTCCTCCTGATGGTGACAGTCCCACTCCTGTCAGAGCAGAGCTTTCAGACATGGGCTGGAATATCCATCTTTTCTAGAATGGTCTCACGTCACTCTCTCTCCCCATGGAGTGCTATAGCCTCTCTCCCTTTGATTCACGTCACGCCGCAATCTCCTCAGCTAGTTTTCTGTTATCTCATCCACATTGCATCAGTTAGTTCAGTTTATTTATAAAGTGCGCAGTAATTGTACAGTGAGTAGCAATTATTACTTACTAGCAGTTAAAAAGTTGGACTTGGATATTTCCTCAACAATTCTAACAGGGTGAATTAATACTGTATCCTTTACAGGGTTACAAAAATTTATTAAAATAGCAACTGTAAAATTATCAACATATATATCAGCACTGTTGTGCACGTGCGCTAAAATCATTGAAGATAAGCAGTTCTTTAAACTAATTACATAGTGGCCCAGGACTTGAAACCCTTTCCACTGTTCTACTTTGTTTAAGCAGCTGTGGATAGAAATATCACCTGCACATCTAAAATTACATTCTGGCTTTTCCTTTCTAATCGCTCACATTGACTTTCCTTAGCAAACAATGGACCACAGGGTGTCCATTAGGCCTGCAGGGTTTGTGGCTCACAACAGGCACGTTTTTGAGCTAGCCAAGGACCTTCAAGGACCTCGTTTGGCTCTTGATACATTGGGGGGCTTAGAGCCAGAACAGAAATATTTAGATATTCAACCGATAATTACACCGCCACCTTATTTCAAAGTAAAATGAATATGACACAATCAAGGTTCACGTGTCCACCTACTGGTCTTCAAGTTAATTGGTCCAGTTGTTTGCATGTGGTCTTATGACCATGAGCTTAACCAAGCAGATTCATCAATATTCCACAAATATTTTCCATAAAGTTTTAACGTGTTGCCTAATGAATTTGGAAATAGGCTTATATTTAGGAGTATGACATCACAGCACTCTACAACATCTTAAAGTAAACAAATATAAATATAATAAAGTTTGAAAGTTTTGAATAGCTAAGGTTTCGAGCTTTAAATGTTATAAGCAGGATTTGATCACGCTTTCACAAAATAAACCCAGCGAGTAATTTATCGTAACATTGCGGTCTGTAACCCAGGCCTAGCTGTTTCAGACATGTCAAAGAATAATAATAAAGAACAACACAATATATTTCTATGTGTACTCCAAGCCTATTTAAGTTGTTTAGATATGTGCTGCTGAGGTGCACAGTGAGCAGAAGTTGCCAACTTTCTGCAAAGTCAATATACAGACCTCCAAACGCATTGTGGCCTTCGGATTAGTTCAACAACAATGCGTAGAGAAAATCTCCATGGCCGAGCAGCTGCATCCAAGCCTTGCATCACCAAGTGCAATGCAAAGCGTTGGATGCAGTGGTGTAAAGCACGCCGCCACTGGACACTAGAGCAGTGGACGTGTTCTCTGGAGTGGCAATCTGATGGATATGTCTGGGTTTGGCGGTTGCCAGGAGAATGGTACTTATCTGACTGCATTGAGCCAAATGTAAAGTTTGGTGGAGGGGGGGATTATGGCATTGGGTTGTTATTCAGGGGTTGGGCTTGCCCACCTAGTTCCAATGAAAGGAAGTGTTAATGCTTCAGCATGCCAAGACATTTTTAACAATTTTATGGTCCCAACTTGGTGTAAACAGTTTGGGGATGGCCCTTTCTTGTCCCAATACACAAAGCAAGGTCCATAAAGACATGGATGAGCAAGTTTGGTGTGGAAGAACTTGACTGATCGGCACAGAATCCTGACCTCAACCCGATAGAACACCTTTGGGATGAATTAGAGCGTAGACTGTGAGCCAGGCCTTCTCGTCCAACATCTGTGCCTGACCTAACAAATGTGCTTTTAGAAGAATGGTCAAAAATTCCCATGAACATACTCCTAAACCTTGTGGACAGCCTTCCCGGAAGAGTTTAAGATGTTATAGCTGCAAAGGGTGGGCCAACTCCATATTAAACCCTACGAATTAAGAATGGGATGTCATTAACTTTCATATAATTGTAAAGACAGGCATCCCAAAACTTTTGGCAAGATAGTGTATTTTTAACTAAAGATACATCCACATATTGTCAGGAACAATGGTATCTAGCTATAGATACCATTGTTGATTTTTGAACCGGGTTGTAAACATGTTGAGTTTTATTTTATTTTTATTTTTTGCTGTAGTCTGACATTTTAAAATCATCTATGTAGCATTACACCTGATCGCCTATACCTACAGTCAGAACACCAGCACTAAACTGGTAGCCTATATTGTCTCATCACGGACTGAGATCACGTTGCCTAGAAATAGTGTATATGCCACAGAACCACATATTATGGGAAGCTCTTCACCCACTCAAATCCAAAACAAACAAATGGCGATCATACCGCCGACCTTGCTATTGAGCCAACCTGAATCAACGCATGGCAAATTCCTTCACCGCGACAGCCTTAGTCTGGCTTAGTGCCAGAATGAATCTTGCAGATGATACTTTGTCACGGCCCTGCTTTGTTTTAGCAGGCCTATTGTCCTTTTTGGCTGTCAAGAGGCTAATTAGGCTAATTAAGGGCACCTGGGCAGATCACCTATATACAGTAGGTGTGTTCCAGCACACTGTAAGTGTGACTCTCCTGGCACCACACATTCTGTTCGTTGTTTGGTTAGCATGCAACACGCACCACATATATTCAGTACATAGACCTACTGACTTTCACACCTCATTCTGTGTTATTCTGTGTTGTTCTGTTTTTCTGTGGAGTGTTTGGGTTTGTTTGGTTTACGGCCTTTGAGCCAGGCCGGTTTTTGAAGCCTGATCACTTCCTAAGTTTAGCCTTTCAAAACCCCTCCTTTATATCTTTGTTCCAACTTTGTCCTTGTGTTTATAAAGAAATACTTTAATATTATTCATAAATAAGGATTTTAAAATTTTTTTATTTTACTGTGATCAAAATAAAGTGAAAATGTTGTATTTTCTAAAAAGCTTTTATTTTAACCTGACCAAACAATGAACTAGGTTGCCTTCATAAAAAAAAAAATATATAGTTTCTTGATCTATTTTGGTTTTTGCTGATTAAAGTGCTGTTTGTCCTAGCAGGGCAATCTATTATTTTCCTTCAATCCCCTCATCTCCCTTATTCCGCCCCCTGTCTGTATCATGAAGGTTACAAACCATTACAGACTTTGTCAGAAATACTGTCCCCCACACCTGGGTCCGCTACGTGTAAACATGAAGGGTAAAATGTGCCAGGCTGCCCCCGTAGGGATGTGGACATATCCTCTGAAGGCATCCGTTTCCTGACATCGCGCTGCAACAATCCAATAAACGGCATCTTCTGCTTCCCATTACGTTTAATGCGATATGAATGTGCCCTCCTCCGCAACCATTATTCTTCTCAGCGGAGAGGCAGACTGACAGAGAAACTCTGTTGGCCGGCAAGGCTTTTACATTGGGAGCAGTATGAGCTATATTTGAAGACGAGCTCCATTCACTGTGGTTTTTCCTGTAATGAGACATGAGGCGGGAAGCCTATTCATTCCATTTAGCTAACACTTGCAGTCAATGGGAGGAGGGCAGAGAGGAGGGCTTATGCTAAATATTACACTGTGCCCACAAACAGGCACGCAATACGCTGTTTCTAGAAAAATTTAATTTCCACGCGTTCCCATTGACCTTTGATCCTGAGGGCTGGATAATAACACAGTCGCCCAGTGCTAACATTTTCATACCCCCCCACCCCCCCACACACACACATACATACATACATACATACATACAGAAACACCTAAAGTATTCATTAAGCAGGAACAAAGACTCTCTTAACCCTTAATATGGTTGAAGCAATACATATGATTTTACTGATGGATACATTGGACTCAATGTAAATGCCCATATACAGAAAGGCATACCTGCCAACAGTCCCAATATAGACGGGAGTCTCCCGCTGTGCTCCCGACTGGTATATTCTCTCGTTATTCTCCCGATTTCATAGCGATACAAAATCTAATTGTGTTTCTCAGTTAATGTGTTAATGTTGGCAGGTATGGAAAGGTCACAACTGATTTTAAACGTTGGGTTCTTAAATTATTCATGTAAGTGTCAAGGTGTATGTGTTTCCTAGAGAGGAGCACCACATGCTAAAAATCTAATTGTTACACACACTTAAAGGTATAGTCAGCTATTGTAAGATAATCATAAGTTAATACAGTTGTCCAGTTCACCAAATATCTACTCGCATTTTGCTATCTTACTGTTCTGTGTGCTTAAAAAATAACCTTGTACTTCTACACAGCCCTGGCTCCGTAAAAAGGAATGTAAAATCCAGCTCTTGTCTAAATTTAAGGTTTCAAGTCTGCATGTATTAAATCTTATATATAATGGAGTATTTGGCGACTGATTTCATTCAGTTAATTTATAATTCCTCATTGGAATGTTATCCCTGTGACAATACAGTCATTTGCAAGTATTAGGAGCAGGTAATGGTTAGGAATCATACTCGATAATGCTTGCATGTAGGCCGGTCTTGTTGAGAATCAAACATGCAACCTTTCAAGTAGGAGTCAACCAATCTACTAAAAAGAATATACAGCCCCCTACAGTCCAAGCAGTCTGAATTTGATTGGCACATTATGTATTTACTGCCACTGGGAGGGTCCGTCTTATGGTGTGCACGGTTCAGTAGATTGTGGGTCAATGTTCAAATATTTAAACCTGAAGTTCTAAATATGGGCCTTTCTGAATTGGGGAAAGGGGTTGTAATAGGGCTTGGGTGTGGGAGATGAGAGAGCGCAAAAATGAAAGCAATGAAGGGGGAAATCAGCTTGTTGGCAGGTAGCCAGGTTCTCCTCTGCAGTTGACTGTTGCAGCTGGTATGTTGCCATGGCTATTAACACTGACTAGGGTCCTTAATTAGGAGATTGGTGCACATCAAAAACCCAAACACTGAAACACACACTTGTACATCCACGTTTGAAAAGCATTTAAATGCACGGGCGCAGAACGCACACACACACACACACACACACACACACACACACTCTTGTGTTCTTGAATTTTGGCCTGCTCACAGAAGGAAAAGGTGGGTTGGCAAATTAAACCAAACATGTCCATTTGACTTTGAGTGCAACAGATGGGTTCTTTGGGTGTGTGTTTAATGCAGAATACTGCTCAAAGCGTGTGTGTGTGTATGCTGTTGATGGGACCGAAGGAGAGGTAGTTCTCAAGGGAAATGATAATTGGAAATTTGATTTAACACTTAGGGAAAGGGGTTTTACATTCATGATCTTTAACACGCACGCACGCAAATGATTTGTTGTTCCATAGAGATGTCCATCCAGGGCAGCTGTAGATATCGATCTAGTTATAAGTATGTCCCTGGGACCCCCTTTGGGGGGGGGGGGGGGTATTACTGATTTATTATAATAAATTAAATGCAGTCGATTAAGGCCCTCTCGGGGGCAGATGTTTGCGTTAGAGAACGTAGCTTAAACAGCACTTGGCCAGTTGGCAGAAAGCGCACAATGTGCTTTTTACCTTGATTGTACCAAACCGGCATCTGATCGCATAATCAGTAATTTGTGATGCCTGGTTAAAAAAAAAAATAATAATAATAACTGATGTCATTTAAGCTGATCCATAAAGGAATTGGCGACTTTCAGAAAAAGAAAACAAGTTTAGCAATTCATCTTTCTCCAGAGTGTGATTTTCAACATTTTGGCATCGACATCGTACCTCTGTTCTTGTGACATCCCTACTGCCGTATGGTAGCTGATATGATCACTCATTGCATTTCCGTTATAAGGACGATTGATTCGATCTAGGCCTATGAGGCTGAGAATGACAAAAAAAACAAACATTGAAATCAGTTTGTGTGTATGTAAGCTTTCAACGTAAATGTAATCTTCCTACCGTTTATATCGCATAGCATTGTTAATGGCTTATTTACTATGGACCTTACACCTAAGGATGAGGAGGGGTAACTTTTAAGGTAGAATTTACTGTTACGTTAAAACTATTTGTGTGGTGCAAACAACAATTTTTTAAAGACCTTAAAGTCGAACAAAGCGTCTTTTTACAGTCAAACTAAGCAAAGACTTATTAACTTACAGTCAGCTGGTGCAACCCTGTGCTGATTACAAGAGAGACAGTCATGTAAGTGTGTGCTGCACAGCGATCCAACAACTTTGAACGTCATGTAGTGTGAACTCGGCATAACGGCTATGGAAGTGGGAGAAGTAAAAAAAAAAAAAAAACACAGGAAACTCACGCTTTTTTCCTCGACCCGCTTATGAATGCATGAATAGGACCACCACATGGGTGGCAGTGAAAGTCAGGGGCCTCGACGGACCAGACCCGGGCAGCAGAAGCTTGCTCTAGGGACGTGGAACGTCACCTCGCTGTGGGTGAAGGAGCCAGAACTTGTGCGGGAGGTAGAGCGCTACCATTTAGATCTGGTGGGGCTTACCTCTATGCACAGTCTTG
>JAODTR010069795.1:0-38110 GCA_025399935.1 Amblyopsis rosae | reverse complement strand
AAACTGTATATATATATATATATATATATATATACATACACACATATATATATATATATATATGTGTATATATATATATATGTGTGTATGTATATATATATATATAAGATGCTAATTTGTAAAAGGCTGCTCCAATCTTTTTAAAATGGACACCCATTAAGACCGGAAACAATCATCAATTCTTATATTCACAAAGTACATTTTGAGTTTGCTTACACCAGGCTACTGGAAGTTACCAGTACAACCACGATCAGCACTGATTGCAGTGAGGTCTACCCAGTAAAAGGCTGAAGATGTGGTTTGTTTAGCAGGAGTTTGTGTGAAATTAAATCCAGGAGGTTTTACAAGGAGTCTGGGGTGATTGTAGAAAACACCCACAAACGTCACATAAATATTACAGTAAGTTCAAAGTTCCACTTTAATATTCTCCTCTAGTAGAGGAGAGGATGAGAACAGAGGGACTATTCTATATTCAGGAAGAAACAATCATAGTATCTGACTATTCTGGGCCAACACATTCCTCAGTGTACTGTATGTGTAACGTCCAACTTGGTCATTAACTTATGTAATTAACTGGTCACCGTGATGTCTGTCAAAATACCTCTCCTGTCAGGTAGTGTAAGACCCTTGGTCTCGCCGGTGTGGTACGGCCGGAGAGAGACTGCCCACATCCCCCGTGCCTCACATCCACACGTGCGATCAGCCGATTGCCTTCAGCCGTGTGGGTGTGAGGGCATATAGGCTGGTGACTGCTGGGAAGGGGTGTGGGTTATTGTTCATGTTTCATGTTCTTGTTCTGTTACGTGACTGTGCACGCCTTTTGGTTTTTGAGTTTGTGTTCGCTGTTTCAGTTCTTTAAGTTTTATTAAAGGACGAGCCGTGTGGCTAGATGCTCGTCCGGCATCTGTGTGGTTTTTCCCTTTTTTCTTCATTTGCACTTGTTATAGGTAGGCAGATCCGCGCTACTCTATCATCCCTCCATCCTCATGTATGTCCCTGTCACTTCTCATCCATGATTATAGGGCATAAAATACACCAGTCACTGAAGCTAAATCTATTATAATTGATCATGAAGTTGTTTATGTTCACTCATCATAAAAAAATAAAGAAAAAATAAAGAAAAACGTTTCACCAATGACACAAATGAAAACCTATTGATGTCTGTGTTTGTGGGTTAATGTGTAGTGACCTTGGCTGGAGGCATAGTGACTAAACGATTGGCTGATATTTTTCTGCTCATATTGACGGCCACAGAGTGTCTGCCCTGAACATAGATCTTTCACCCCTCCACTGTTTTGTACAGAGAAAGGCGTCAGCGCTAAAACATTCAATGAAACATCTGCTTTTACGGCTGACAAGTGATCTTATCGATACAATGGAATGTTAGCACCGCTTAACCAGGCCGGTCTGACAATGAGAACCCAATCAAAGACTGCAGGTTTTAAAACACTGATACACAGACACACACCGTCCATTAGCCAGACAGGCAGTCCGTGTTGTATTGTGGAATCCAATGTCTAGACACAATAGAGAAAGAGCACAATGGTCCTGTCAGGGACAAACTAACACACACAGCTGAGAAAAACAACCATAATGTTTCACCTTATGTTAGAATTTACTCGGGATGCAAACCACGATAAGCAAACTAAATTATGGCATGTACAAATGAACAGCCTGCATGTGTTGTGTCTGTAGCAATCTGGATCTTAATCATGTATAAATATTCCAAAAGTCTGTATTATACAAACATAATAACAAAGTTACTTACAGTACATTTAAATTAATTCTGATGCTTTATGTTTTGTGATGTTTTTCTGGAAAATTTTGGTAAAGTGTTCTCTGTGTTTAAACAATCAATTAATGTAACAACGTGTCATGGACAACTGTAGTATTCTTTTTTTTACTGTGGGTACATTTACCCACATGCATGATCATGCAAACACTAACAAGGCAACATGCTATGAGGGAACAGTAACTTATATGCATAAGTGTATCTGTATTTAAGATAACTACCAAAACTTTAGATGTTTATTTACTGTAAATGTATGGTGCATGGCTGTTTGTATACTGTATGCATTTGAAGGGTGTGCGCGTGTGTGTGTGTGTGTGTGTGTGTGTGTGTGTGTGTGCGTGCGTGCATGCGTGCATTGCCTGGCAGTTGGTGCAGGGTATGCGAGGGTCAGAGCGAGACTGTACATGTCTGCTTCAGTTAAAACACACACATGCACACACATACACACACACACCTGGCCGCACTTTCCAAATGAACGAGTACATTCTTAAAACGCACGTGTTCAAACACCACACACAGCACTGCAGGGCTAGGACAAGCACGTTAGCCCATCGCTAATCTGCTGTAGGTAATTTATTCTGCCATTTTTCACCCCCAACGTTTAGGATACGATAGAAACCAAGGAGGATGGTTACCATCATCACACCTACAATGGTGACTACATCTTATGAAACGGATGTGAGAAAATGGCAAAATCTCAGTGATGACAGTATGTTTTTTTGGTGCGCTAATGTACGTATGTATATGATTTTATCATTTATCAACAAATACTCAAGATCATTTTATCATGGCAATTGTCCCTTATCAGAAAAATAATAATGAATTTCCTCGTATACACATTCTTTAAAAAGCTGTCTAGCTCACTTGTACAGTCCAATTGTATTGATTTCCGAATGTATTTTTTATCTCACGTCTTTCCAGTTAATCATCACCATGGCTGAAAGCTCAGCTTGCCTATTGTATACCCCACATAAAAAATATATATATGTGTTGAAGGTTTCAAAACTAAGGAATAAAACAAGAACATGATTCAATATGTGTCTTATGATGCAATAAAATAGTTGTTTCTTAACTTAATGTAAGATTCCATTGTGATTCCATTCAACTGGAAGTGATTCTTGTATATTTTAGTTGTAAGCATATTCTTAATCGCAATATTTTCGACCAGGATAATCGTGATTTTAACTTTGACTATATTTAAAAATAAACAACCATTAAAATCGCTTGAAAATAGCTTGCCAATGAGAAACTTTAAAGGTGGTACGAGCACTGATGATTGCACAAGGAAGTTAAGTCTGAGTGAATATGTAGAATACTATAGTAATAACCTCAAGGCATAGGATATAAAACATTCAACATTGTTCTAGTGAAACTAAAGCCTAGTTTGTTAATGTACTTGATGTAGTTACAGTCCGATCGCTATGCCCGATATTCCAATACACTGGAGACACATGTTGCTTTCCACCGCTGGATGAATCAGAAGTGAGTAGCAACCTAAATAGATTATGTTTGATGGTGACTAAAAAATAAAACTTATTTTGGACTGTTAAGTAAACCGCTATAAATGCAAAGCGCCATAATGTTGGACATATGCTTGTTGGACAATTCAAAATCGTTCTTCACCAGTGTGTGTGTCCATCTGACAGAAGCATGCCGTGTCCCCAGCACACCCCAGACGTGTGCTCTATGCTAATTGTTGTGTGAGGCCAGCCTATAGGTTGTAGTTTATCATGTGTTAGCTGTTTGTCTGTTATGACTGTGTGTCTTCTGTTTTCTGTCGGGTTGCCTACTAGTAACTGCGTAAATGCCGAGCATGGTTATTCCCTGGTATTTGTGTTTCTTGTCATCTGGCCTGCACTCACTGGGGGACATGCAGGGCCGTCTCCCTGCTCCAGCAAACCTGATTCTAATGAATGGGTAGTTAGAAGCCTGATAATGACCCAATCATTTGAATCTGGTTTGTTGGAGCAGGGAGACATCTAAAACATGCAGGGCAGGGGCCCTCTAGGACCAGGATTAGTGGATTGATTGAGAACTTGGCAATATTGAAGCAGATGCTCTGAGAGGGAGGGTGAATTTAGGACGCCGCAATATTCTGGTAAAATGCTAACCCCTAATAAATTGGAGAAGACATTTTCTACACAAAGCACCTATAATGAAAGTAAGAGGTTATAAAATGCTTTTATTGTTGGAAATTATTTTATTTTTCATTGGACTTTACCTAGTTGGTATAATGATATAATGATATGTATGGTGTTATCCTACATTACGCACAAGCAAATGCAGATTTTCACCATTTACAGCAGTTCATAGATGCTGTTGTTATATTAGCGATGCATGCTATCGGTAATATAAACTAGTATATATTATAAACTATAAAAAAGTAGAATAAAATAATTCACTCTGTATATCCTGACTACATGTGTACATGTGTGAAACCTATGTAAGATAATAAATATTCATTTATCACACTTTATTTAAAATCTTTTTAGTCTCATATACCACTCAGAATTTAAACCTGCTTGTTATTCGTTTTACAGTTACAGTACAATACATGAATAAGCCTACACATCCTCAAACACACAAATAATGGCCAATTATCACCTGCAAGGTCAGCTTCTGTATAATCCAACTGAAACTCTGCAGCTAATATTTCTCCCACATTCCAAACATTCCAGACATGCAAATCCCTTACTAGTCGATACAGTGTCCCAACTAGTCCCGTTAGTTTTACCCCACCATCAACATTCCCATGCAGTTGAACAGGACGTGAGAGAGTGCATAGTCTTGTGGAGATGAAGAGATGGAGTTTAAATGTGGAGATGCCTCATTGTCTGATCAGCACATAGCAGCACTTCACTGGGCAGGAACAAACAAACCCCAATCACACATATTCAACTGTCTGCTCACCGCTAGAAAAAACAACAACTATTTTTGCCTTACTGCCTTATCCCTGTAGTCGAGACGTGAATTTGCAAATCTCCAAAGAATAGAGCCTAATGCTTACTGTATATGGTAACATATGAAGTTAAGTCTTCCAAAGCGATGTGAAACCATCAGCAGGACATACCCGTTTGATATAGCTGGCTGTTCTCAATCCCCCTAACAGTTGCATCTCCTGGCCAAAGCAGTGAGCACTTTGCCAGGTCATCATGTTCAGTTCTGTGCAATGAAAGGCAACAATGCCAATTATGTTGTTTACCGGTATGTCGTTTTGTAGCCTGGATCCAGTCTCCGTGGATCACAACCATATCCAGTATGCATATTTTGCAGTGATTCATACTGCACATTGTGTTGCTGTACTAGTAGGCTATGCACTTAGATTCAACAAACTAATTGTGAAATTCCACAAAACAAGCGCACACAGCACACACATTTCCAAGGTTATTGCTACATTAGGTTAGTCTGACATGCACATACTGTATGTAAACAACAAACTGTTTTCCAGAATGAAGGTCAAACCTCATAGTTTAGAACAAATATCTCACTCTCCCTTTCCTCGCCTAACTGTGCTGTCTTTGAGAGAAAACAACTTTCATTGTACAATTTTAAAATTGAATGTTGACAACCACCAGGTGACATGTCAATTATAACTGCCTGAATACCGACTGGATAATGTCTAAATTGGTTGCATTTTTTATTGTTACTATTGACCAACAACAATCTGTTGTGATCGCTGGAGAAATTAAATTAGTATGACCTGTATACCATTTGTCTGTCTGTCTGCCTGTCTGTCTGTCTGTCTGTCTGTATGTCTGTATGTCTATCTGCCTGTTGTCTGTCTGTCTAACCAGCTGTCAGTAGACTATAGCAGCTTGATGTTCAACCTGAGTAAACACACACAATCAGGTTTAGCATTCTAAGAATCACAGTTAGCCTACCAGTTAGCATAAAGGGTTGCATTACCTGTATTTGTATAGACTCACCAGACTGGCTGAACATCTGACTAAATATTAGTGTTGTCATAATATTGTAAAATAATGTTAAAACAACTAAGATTTCTTGGATAAAAGATAGCATGGCTTCAACGAGAAAACAAAATAAACGAATTCAACTAATTAATTACAATAGCCTAATTACTAATTAGATTTGTTTTATAACACAAATCACGTTGCCCACTGTTATTTGAACACAAAACACACAATAGCCAAAATAATGTAGAGTAAATGTATCCTATTCCCGCGTGGCAACTGTCAAATTTTATGTTCACTTTTCTGAAGTTTAGCGCCCCATGATGATACTCAGACAGTAGCTACTTGAGTTGACAATCAACTTGACAGTACATTTATGGTAAATATAATATATATATATATATATATATATAAAACATAATTCCATTAGGCCTACCTTTAGTCTCTGCTGCTGCCAGCGGCTCTGCAATGCTCCATAGCAAAGCAAGCAGCGGCAGTTCGCAGGCGCTTCGCATATTAACCTTTACCGAATATCTTTAGGATAATCCCAATATTGTTGGGAAGACAACATACGCAGTTATCCTGTCTTGTCTGTAGCTTTTAGGGACCAGTCTCTCTCTCTCTCTCTCTCTCTCTCTCTCTCTCTCTCTCTTCTGACACACTCGTTAAAGAAAGAAGAGAACGTCACAGCCAGGAGGTGTGGAGGAGGAGGAGAAGAAGAGCAGGTCTATCCTGTAGCATGTGGATTAGGCTAATGCAGGCCTAATGACAATTGATACTATACTATACTGTATATGTACAGTGTTGTAAAACAGTAGTAATCCATTACAGTTACCAACTAAAATAATGGAATCAGATTATAGGTATTTTTTATTTATTTTATTATTACTTCTAGAGCTACTTTTACATTTAAAAGGAAAGTTTGCAGAAAAAATTATAAAACAATCAGCAGTTGTCTGTTCTCTTATATTAACCTTTCATTAACGTCATCAATCAATATTTGAAATGGAGTTCTACTACTCCACATAATCTGATCACTTGAGCAACATATGGTCACAAAAATAGAAGTAATCTAGACTATGTTACTAAATTTTGGTATTTCAAAAATGTAGGTAATTTAAAAATTACGGATTATTAATTATGGATTATTTCCAAACATTTATTATATTTGTAAATGAATATTGCTGTGTTGCCCACACCCCACAGCGATTTAGTGTCTAGGCATACAGTGTTGTTGCTAATGGGATCAGACAAAGAATGTAGAATATTCATCATTCATAATTAATGTGCTTTGTGTTATTTCATGGCTTGGTTATTTTGATAGGGGATTAAAACAATGCATTTGAGATAATTTATTAATTGCCAACAAAGTACTGTATCTGAAGATAAAAAAAATAAACCCACACCCTTATAACATTAACATATTGTTTATAAATGATTAAATATATCTTTCACTCTTAATAGCTCTCTACCCCCCCCCCTCCCATCCACATACACACACACACATACACACTCAGACACACACCTGCACGAACACATGCACACACACATGCACGCACACTCACAAACATCTAACACCCTTTATCAGTACAATCTCAATGACAAAAATGTGGCAAGACTTAAACCAATCACAGAAGTGGAAGGAAGTGACATCACCACATTCTCCAGGACCAACAAGATGCTACACCTCTCTGTGACAGGTATGAATTATCACTCTTCACGCCACAAGAGATCATTAAATAAACATATTACTCATCTCTATTTGCCATAACAGCCTGAATCTTCACGATACTCTCTCCATTTCTTCACGATACTCTCTCCATTACGAAGTGTAAGTATTCGATTTTTATAAATAGAATCTATTTTCATATAACAATCATAGTGATTTCAACTGATTATAACAAAATAAAGTGTGCAGTGTGTGTGTGTCTGTGTGTGTGTGTGTGTGTGTATGTGTGCATTGGTTTGTGTATGTGGGTGTAGCCTGCATGGCAAGTACACTAACATCCGATTTTAATCACATATGTCATCACATTATGGGTAAGTGTTCATTAATTATTAATAAAGAACTACATTGTGCACTTTAAGTGTTTGACATTGTTGTCACACACATCCCTATATAAAAAAAAATGCGCCCATCCCTGATCAGAGTATTACTGACTTATAAGCAAACACATACACACACACGTGCACACACACACACGCGCATGCACACTCACGCACACACACACACGCACACACATATTTATCTCCATTAATGTCCTGTGAAAAGAATCAGTCATGTTTCTGCAAACAAGGCAAACACTCACCATACGATACTCTGCTACAAACAAACACACAAACACATAGAAACACGTACCAAATACTCAACATACAATGAACCTCATTCTGCTCTGCTATCATCAGTGTTTAACCTTGTATTTACAAATAATTTTGAGACATATCTCTCTCCATATTAACCAAGATCCACTGTTGTATGACAAGAGACAGGTAGAGAGACAGACAGGAGCCAGAGAGCCATATCAGACAGGTAGAGAGACAGGCAGGAGCCAGAGAGACATATCAGACCGGTAGAGAGACAGACAGGAGCTAGAGAGACATATGAGATCGGTAGAGACAGGCAGGAGCCAGAGAGAAATATCAGACAGGTAGAGAGACAGGCAGGAGCCAGAGAGACATATCAGACAGGAATACAGAGACAGGCAGGAGCCAGAGAGACATATCAGACAGGTAGAGAGACAGGCAGGAGCCAGAGAGACATATCAGACAGGTAGAGAGACAGGCAGGAGCCAGAGAGACAGGGTACCAGATGTCAAACACTTTCCCACATAAGAGCTTTGTTGTTTTTAATTAACACATGGTGTTCAAGGCCATCTGATAGTTACACATACTTACTGTACACACGCACACACACACACACACACACACACACACACACACACACACACACACACATGCACTCTGAAAGGGCAAATTAAATATATTACAGGCCAAGTTAAGACCCTTATGGCTTAACACAGCTCTGATGATTAGACCAGAGATTAGAGTGGATCATGTATGTGTGTGTGTGACTATCAAATAGCCTTGAACAACATTGGTTTAATTATGCTTTTCAGGATATATGAAGACACACATAGATGTTTTTGTGTTTATTTAACATGTTTATCCAAACTAGAGTAATATCTAGAATCATTGTGGGCACATTACATTTATACAGGCAGTAACCAGCAGCAGATACAGTAGGCTACTACAGCTTTTTGGAGAAGGTAGATGATTATATTAGAAGAGGTATAGTTGCATTGGGTTACTACATGACATTGACTCCCCCTACTGTCAAGGTTATGTCAGTACTGACATGGTGATTAGTATCAGTATTTGTCAATGAAATGGGACACAGAAGGTAAACTTGTTATCTTAGACTTAGTAAGCTATTATATACTCTGTCTATATAGTCTGTACTCTACACATACTATAAAACTGAACTGTACTAACAAATAATAGGCCTACTGGGCTATTAGCTTTAACATGTAGCCTACATATATACTGCATAAATAATACACCAACATTATGTATAATCATATTACATAATATACTGCAGTGTCACTAATACAATATAGGCCGCCTACTAATACTAAGTAATATAGTAACGGTGAGTAATATTAACATTACGTATTAAGGGCAGAGGCCCATGTAGCCTACTGCAATTGAGTAGCCTACAAGACAAGATAATACAACATTTTACTGTACCTTCTATTCTTTGAAAAATAATAATAATAATAATAATAATTATTATTATTATTATTATTATTATTATTATTATGTTACGATCAGACAGCGTCGTATGCACAGCGTTGCTCATCCAACACGGTGTGTGACACACACACACACACGCGCGCGCACACACACACACACACACACACACACACACACTACTGTAACCATGACAACGGGGGGCTAATTTATACTCGGAATTCCCCATACAGGACACAAAAAGACGCCCGATCGTGTGTGTTTGTGTGTGTGTGTGTGTGTGTGTATGCGTGTGCGTGTGCGTGTCTGTGTGTGTGGCTGGCTCCCCACCCCACACACACTCCGGTGAGGATGGGGGTGGTCTCTCCTTGCTGTCACGTGACTCGGAGCATAGCCAAGCTGAGTTCCTTTGTTGACGGTGATTGTCTCGCGGACATCGGAACCTTCTTTGCTGCAGAACCGCCCCTCGGTTCTCCGCCACAGCTACACAGAGGACCAACGGTCGGGTGAGACAGACTACTCAGTACCCGGTCGAGATGAGCTAAGCCGCGGTGGAGGCTCCGTTCGAGGCAGTCAGTAGGCTACTGTACCGTGCCATTGGCTACCGACAGCTGCCGTGCGTGCGGCCTTTTGTCCTGAACGGTGTCTGTATTTCAAGCGTTTTCCGGTTTACAGAGAAAATGAAAAGGGAATCATTAAAACGGAATTAAGAGACACCTGGCGAGGAAACGTTTTCTAACCGGACCTAGCCGTCGGTAGACTTTTTATTCCACGGTGTCTGGCTGTGGTGCGCTTGCGTGTGTTCCACTGACCTGGATGAGGAGACGGAGACAGACCTGAGAAAGGACAGGCTGCAATCCACGACAGACTCCCCCTTTTCTCTGTCTGTCTCTTCCTCTCTCCCCACCATGCCCGGCTCGGCCCGGGTGCTTGCTCTGCTTTGCCTGCTCGCCGTGGGTTTCGTGCCCCGCGTGCACGGCTCGTTCTCCCGCAGCAGCGGCGAATGTGTACCGGGTAAAGACAAGGAGTGTCCCGGTGAGTATATTCATGACAACCGCGAAGTTTAGGGACACGACCAGACTAAACCTGAGCTTGACTACTAACAGGCTGTTTCTATCTGTCATTCATAGATTTGTTTAGCACTGTAGCCAGGTAAATCATTAGCAGGGCATTTCAATTAAGATAAAGACATTGTATAAACGATAAACCCAAACTCTTAAACATAAACACAGGCATAGCACATAAAACAATATAGAAAAATAATGCAAAGCTTCATCAATACATTCATAAATATATAGACTACAATTACACATAATTAGACTATATGGTTGTATAAATGGATACATCACCAATAATATGGATGTGGGGGTGAAAAGAGATGGAATAATATATCCCATTATAATAATAACTTACTGTTAACCACATATGTTCAATACCACAACTACTACCATAGTAAACAATCCAGATTAACAATCCAGTTATTATAATAGGCTATATGCCACAACATATGATCTATTACAGTAAATTAGTAAGAAATGTAGCCACATACATCAAATGATGACGTTTGTTGGTTAACCAGAAAACTGTGCAACTATTTTACTTCTTTGAACTGAACTGTTCCCAAAGCCTGCAATTAGCCCCAAAATAGTATCCATTCAATGCCACGCAAAACGACACACACACGCACACGCACGCACACACACGCACACACATGCACACAGTGACATATGGAATAGGCCTGTCTCAGGCACAACCAAATTGTTAAATGCCCATACAGTATATTTGGTTAAAATCCTGTGATTTGAATCAGAGACTGTGCAGACCTTCTGACTAGCTAGCTGAATAATTAGGCAACTTTACATTGTATCAATTTTACTGAATGCATTTGACACATTTTACTGAGAAGCAATATGCTAGAAAGAGGGTAAAGAGATGAAGCGAGAATGGAGTTTTTAGTAATGCCTCACTGGCCAGTAGATGGTTCACAATACAAACCAGTATTTACTCACAGTGCTTTGTGACCTGGTATCACACATGGTTATTATTAATATTTTTTGTTTGTATTTGATTGGATAGATTTTAGACTTGGCATTATAGTTACATCATGTATGGTTTTTAAACTGTAAAGGGTCATAAACCTTGTATAAACCATTAGTTAAAATAAAAAAAACTTGACACATTAACAGCAGAAATGACCAAGGCATTTTGAAACATTGCTGAAACATGTTTGAATATTGTTAGTAGCCAATGTTGACATTACTTTACTCAAAACTCTAATATTCCAGGGCAGGCTGTTCTCCAATAATATAGCTTTGCCTTGTGCATAGAAATGTACATGTCACTAGGCATGTCACTTGGTACATGTATGTAACATGACATTAGGTAAATATTCTAAATTACCTGCATTGATTTTTATGGTTTGGGGAGTGGTAATAGAATAATTCTAAATTGAAATATTGACTTCCTTGTTGCTTTTAACCCAACTAACATACCACCACAGTATAAAGTAGACTACATCTGAAATGAGATTCTATATCTGCTGTTAGACTAGGCTGGTCTCTGTAGACCTGCCTTACTCCGTAAACAGAATATAATTGGCTGTTGATGTATTAGTTGCTGACAGGTGAGACCCCAGTTACCTTGGCGAATTGGCCTCAGTGGAAGAGCCATAATGGAATTCACTTAAGTGGACGATAAAAAATAGAATACAAAAATATTTTCTATAAAAGACACATTTTCGTTTGAGCTGTTTATCTAGAAATCCCAATATGTTTATCCTGCTCTGTCCATATGTACTTAAGCTACAGGTTTAAATCATTGGGTTTGAATGGAACACATGCTAAATATATTAAATGCACAAATTATTTAATAAATTTCTTCTTCTACAATATTCCTACTATGCTGTTTACATGGCTAGTGAACACATACAGTATTGCAGTAATAGCACAATAGGCTTCCTATTACAGTAACCGTGTATGACAGTGTTAGAGGTTTCTACCTGTGGGTGTGTGTATTGTTTTGTGTTAAATGCTCTCATAGCCTGCTGTGCTCAGGGAGGTATTTCCTAATGACAGGGCAGACAGGGGTCATGACCCTGTAATTACAACCTCTAATAGGCGGGCCTGGGGGCCCTGTGGCCAATAAGCTGCTAGCAGCCATGGTAATAGTCACTTATAGTCTCAGAGATGTGTGTATGTGATTGTGTCCATCCACCAGTCCCTGACAGCTCTTTCTCTGTGTGTGTGTGTGCGTGTGCGTGTGCGTGTGCATGTGCGTGTGTGGCTGTATGTTTGCGTGCATCAGACCTGTCTGAGAAGAAGAGTGATTTGCGGGTGTGTGACGCAGCGACGTGCCGCTTTGGAGGGAGTTGCCGTGAGAACGGAGCTGACAAGTGTGTGTGTCAGTTCCATGTGAGTATCACATGCACACAACATATATAGTTAATGCTAGTCCACATAGAAATGTGACGTGAAGAGATAATACATAATAATGAGTGTAGCCACATTTATTTCAGCCTTATCTATTATTAGTAATATATGTTTAGTAATTGTTATAAGATTATTATTACTTATTCATTACTTCAAATGTTTTCATTACGTTGATGGAAAAAGCCATAATGTATTAAGTGTACAGAAGACTCCTGTTAATCTTACAGTGGAGGTGTTTGTATGGAGACAGTTCAGTTAAAGTAATAATTCAATGTTACATAACGTGTGTGTGTGTGTGTGCGTGCGTGTGTGTTACAGTGCAATAAAAAGTATGTTCCTGTGTGCGGCTCTAACGGCGACACATACCAGAATGAGTGTTTTCTTCGCCGAGCCGCCTGCAAGAAGCAGAGAGAAATAACTGTGGTGTCACATGGCCCATGTTACCACGGTAACATTGCAAAACACACAGACACACACATACTGTACCATAATTTCCCAACTATAACTATATTAACCGCAGGTCAGTATTTTATGTAATTTTTAGAAATAAAATTGTCTATTAACCGCACCGTGTATTTACCGCAGTTATTCAATGTTACGCCATCAGTTTGGAGGCATTTTTATGTTTGGAAAAGAAGAAAAAAAATAGGTCAGACTTCAATATACCGGTATGCGCTACCTAGGCTACGTAAATTATGGTAGGTTACTATTTGTTTGCTGTTTGCTAATTGTGTTATTAACAAGCCAAGTCGGCAACAAACAGCAAGACTAAGAAAAATGGCGTTAATATATTTCTGTGCTTGCAGGAGATAAGTGAACATGCGTCAAGTTATGTGTGTTTTGTGCATCTTCCTAGTTCCTACTCAGTCTATATACTACTGCCAGAGGGGTTTACCTGGATTTTACTCAAAAACGGCAAATCATTTTCCTTTTCTGTTCTACATATATTTCCATGTTCAGTTCGGGTTATTAGCGGTGGCAAGGCAGTAGTCCTCTTCAAGGTTGCCTATGACATTTGACCCTTTGTTCCACTCTCACCTGACTGTTTTATTATATTTTGTTTATATTTCTCAAATGTTTACTACTATAGTATGTATATTTCAGCCAACTGTTTTATATCTATGTATTTGCAATGTAAGATGTCCTTGAGTGTTTAGAAAGGCGTCCAAAGGCGTCAAAAATAAAAATGTATTAGTCAGTAGTATTAGTCAGTAGGTCATAAAAAAACAAAAAACTAAAACATGTTCATTTTTATTGTTTAAATCCCAAATTCAGTTCAGTTTGCTACCGCTCGGTACCATAGTGTTAGCGACGCTACAGGGCATTATAGTCAGTAGGCTACACCGGCAGGTAAAAAACATTGGCATGGTACAAGTAGGCTGCATAATATCGCCAGATCACCATTAAGATTAAAGCGAATCATGTGTTTGGCGTGTACAGTCCGTTCAAAGATTTATATTTTCTCTGGTTCGTTTTCCCATGCGTCTCTATTAAAATGGACCGGGCTGCTGGCAGCATTATGTGGTTCCTTCCGGGATCCACTTTATATCGGGCAATCACTTTTTGTCATGACACCGGCAATATGGAATATTGCATGCATTATCAGATCAGGAGTATATTCCAGAACCAGCGAAACAAAACCTCCTTCCTGCACAAATTTCGTACAGACTTTGAAACGCGGCTCCCGAATATATGTGGATCCAAGAGGGCACCGAGACAGTTGTGGGCTGATCTTTGACTGCGGGAGCATGCTGGTGGGCTGCGGGCCAGCCCTCAACGTGCACTGCGCGGTCCTGACTCGGCAGCATGCTAAAGAAAATGTAACCGCATGGACACCTTTCACTGGATTTATTAATGTTGTACATGTTACCGCACAGACTAGCCTATACTCTTACCGACCTGAAGCCAGCAAGACTGTAAACGGTTGACATGAGTGTGGATACCTGGACTAATCAGAATACTCATATTTTGCTGTATCTGCTGATTGGAGTGTAGCCTATAAAAACAGAGTACGGATAGCCTTTTGGCCAAGGACGGAACGGTGGGCGGGCGCAGTCCCGCAAGGTTTGTCACTTATGTGCACGCTTATGTGCACGGATCGAGAGCACGTGTTTTTTGGACATAGCCTAAAGTTTGTATAACTTTCTAAAACGATGTAAGAAAATGCATTGTATGCATATCATATTCACCACATATGTTGTCTTAATTCATAAATAAAGTAGGCTAGGTTTATTTAGAGACTGTTAATAAATCTATCTTTTGGTGTCATCTACATGGTTTCTTTACTGTTGTTCTCATGGTTACCTCAAAACCAGACGCTTCCGTGACTGCAGTAGTTTTGCCTTTCACATGAGAGGCGGGCAATGCCAATTCCCATGTGAAAAGCCCTCTACCATGTCAGATTGTCCTACTACCATAGCAAAAAATTGGATGTATAATTATTATCCCCGGATTACCAAGAAGAACAATAATAAAAATATCCCAATGAAGGAAACAAAATGTAACCCTGCGTATAGACCGCACCCGAATATTAGCCGCAGAGCTGCCGATAGTTTGCAAAATCAATGTATTAACCGCGGCTAATAGGGAAATGACGGTATACAACTTATACAGAAACATGTGCACGACAATGTCCAAACTTGTAGTGACCTCTCTGTCTGTCTCTCTGTGTCTCTCAGATGGTGGTTCAGGGTCCGCAGATGGAGGTAAATAGTTCTGTACCTAGCAGTCTGTCTACTGGTGGAAAACAGAACATGAAAGACTCTGTAGATAACTTGTAAAGGCCGCCACCCACTGAAGGCGTCGCCGCGCATCAAGTGACGCCAGGATTTGAGGACTAGTTCATTTTAACGGGGCGACACCCACTGGCAGTGTCTGACGCCAGGGTTTAGTTAGAACAACTACTTCTTGTGTGCCAAGCCATAGAAATGCATTGCTTCCCCGTCTTTATATATTTTCTAGCATGTATTTTATATACATGCTAGATATACATACATACATTTATTTTTGACGCGCCGCCGAACGACGCTGCCAGTGGGCGGCGGCCTTAAGAGTCCAGCCAGTCCTCCACGTCAGTTTAAACTTGTCAGGTGCAACAAACAGGGAGGGGTTCCTTCTCTCTCTTGCTGCTAGAGACTAAATGTTAGCCGACCTTCTCTCTTGGTAGAGAAGGTCGGCTTTTCTTCCATTTGCTTGGTGAAATCTCACATTACAATGTAGCTCAATACAGCACAGATACCTAGCCATCTTCCCTGGGACAAGGTGTGTTTTTGGTTGGGGTTCATTGAGGTGGAGAGGGACTAACATGACTAGGCTAATGCGGCCGGTCACTCACCTGTATGGTTACATTGTTCCAATGTGTGTGTGGTTGTGACAGATGACGAAGGCTCGGGTCGGGGCAAGAAAGGGTCAAAGTGTGGCAACTGTAAATTTGGAGCGGAGTGTGATGAAGACTCTGAAGACTTGCTGTGAGTGCAAACACACACACACACACACACACACACACACAAACACACTTAAAATGGCCATATTCCTTGACATTCTATACTATACTAGTCTGTTAAATGATCTGTGTGTGTATGTGTGTGTGTGTGTGTGTGTGTGTATGTGTGCACACGCAGATGCATGTGTAACATTGTGTGTAACGGACACAATGACAACCCAGTGTGTGGGCGTGATGGTGTGACGTATGACACGCCCTGTCACGTCAAAGAAGCATCCTGTCTGAAGCAGGTCAAGATAGACATCAAGCATGTGGGCCGCTGTCAAGGTACGCACACACGCACGCACGCACGCACGCACACACAGCAAAACTCAGCAAGCAACACATAATCATATAAACAGTTAACGCATGCTTATTTTGTTTGTACTAGTTTACTATTTATGAATCTATCGTTACTAGATATTAGTAAACTTAACATAATATGTTATTTTATTATTCTGGAGTCTCCTGTTAAAATTAGGGTTGTGCATTTTGGTCATTTTGACTGCTCGAGTACCTGAACGAGCGAGTACCCGTACCTCGTATTCGGGGCGGGGTCCTGTGATCTTTCAGTTTATCCAAATGATCAATTCCATAGGCTACACTTTTCCAAGTTTCAGAAAATGGTACTAATTCCATGTTAGTTTAACAGACTTGTTGACAGATGGAAAGAAGCCTATTGCTTCTTGGACCAAATGGCAGATAGGAAGGAACATATATGCCTTTTGATTGGTCAGACTGCATGTCAATCAAAACTACAGCGATGTTCAGTTGTTTGGTACTAGACTCTGATTGGAGAAAATATTACATCATCAGCATTATTTCATTAAATTGTGAGATTAATTTCATTAATACAAATATATTATTGCCTTGTCGTGATCATGAAAATGTGTTATCCATCATGGCTGTCACTGGCGAGTACCCGAGCACACGTGCCCATCTCTAGTTAAAATCTGTATGCTCATTGTGACATGAAAGTACAAATCATATCTTCTTTGTGTTCAGATAAAAGCAGAAAAGATGACAGTGTCAAGAGCAAAACAGACGTCTTTGGTAAGATAGCAATCACACACAGTACTAATAAAGTACTATCATAGTACCACAACTACAGTACCGTTGTAATATAAAACATGTACATACAGTGTACCACTGTAAAGCTACTATAACGGTCAATCATTGGGAAATGTGTTGTATAGCGGGTAAAAAGTCTAAACTATGCTACCACTTTAGCACTAAAATAGTACCTATTCATGTCTGAATTGGTCTTTATTTAACCAAATGATTTACTATTGCTTGTACTTAGTGCCTTTATGATTGGCAGTATGTTATCAGTGGGAATTCCAATAAGTTGGTTTAAATAAAAGGTATTATTATTATGCTACCACAGTACTACAGTACTAACATAGTATAGGCCTGCCTATACTATACATGCAATAGACATGTCAGTTATTATTAAGATGGTGTGTCTGCTTTAAGGAGTGCCTAGTCCAGGCGAGGGGGAGGAGCTTGAAGACAGCCTCACCCCCTGTACAGAAGACTACGCCCAGTTCTGTGAACATGGCCAGTGTGAGATGAGACACAAGATGCCCACCTGCAGGTAAACTGTGTGTGTGTGCATTTTAATGACTTGAGTATGTGCTGTGTGTTTATAGATAGATATGCTGCTGTATTTTCTCACTCTGTGTTTTGTGTGTGTGTGTAGGTGTGACTCAGGTTATGGAGGCTCTCAGTGCGACCAGCTGTTAGACTTCAACATCCTCTACGTTGTCCCTAGTGGCCAGAAGCTGCATTACGTCCTGATTGCAGCCATCATTGGAGCTATTCAGATTGCTGTTATCGTAGCTGTAGTCATGTGTTTCACAAGGTACTACTACTACTACTACTACTTTTTATCAAATTAATTTTACTGCTACTAGCCTGTGCCATTGTGCCATTTCTTTAGAAAAAGTTAAATATAGCAGCACCAACAGTGTTGTACCTTTTCCGTCCACTAGGAGGTGCAACAGGACCAAACGTGGGCGGAGACAGAAGCAACACCTTGGTCATTTCCCCTCTGGAACGTCTTCCAGGATGATGTAGCCATTCTGTACTTTCTTTCTTTTTCAAAAACTTTTTTAAAAGCGTTTTTATTTTTTTTAATATTTTTTTTAATGATAACTTTACCCCATGGGCAGACCACATTTTTATGATGCGTCCTTTTGTGCCTCTGTTTTGTTTTGGAAGGAACCGTTAATTGTTTCTGATGGGGCCTTATTGATTTCTTTATTTTTGTTGTGCATTTTGTTTCTGTGTTTTTACTTCTGGGCACCAGCAGCTTTCACAGTGGAGGTACGATTGTTATTTTGGGATCCTGCAATGGACCATGCATTGGTCTTTGAGCAACTCATCAATTTGATTGGACAGCTGGCTTCTTCCTGTCTCAACCCAGGCACATTGTTTTGGTTTTTGCTAAGACCTTATGACAAACATTCCCACCAGGAACACTTTAGATTCACATAATGTATTTAAGGTATGGCACAGACTGAAAAACGTTAAGCGGAATATTTCACCAGCCTCATGGACATCTCCCCAAATGAACTGGATCGCTCCACAGAATACAGTTCAAAACAAACTGATGTATGTCCCTCCCTGTGTGAGAAAGAGGCCTGATGTATCTGGGCCTGTCCAGATCAAAGGGGTATTTTACAAAGTGGATAATCCAGGATTAATGTCAGTCCATTTAATGAAGCAAATTGGAGATGTAGTATATTCATTAATATTATAGTAGGCCCTGTTTATAGGCATGCTTTGTAAAATACCCCCCCCCCCCTTGCAGATTCCCACAGTTTGATTTGTCTCTCAGTGAGTTGTGTGAGTGCGTGCGTGCGTGTATGGATTCAGATAAAATGCTTCAGTGTCCTGCATTTTGTATGAGATCCACCTGCTTTTCTACTGCCAAAGTACAAGTTCACATGTACAGGAGCTTATTATTATTTTATTAATGTTACCATAACAATGACGGACATTAATTTAAATTCATTTGTTTGGTTTAGTTTTATTTTTTTATATAATTTGTAATGATGTAGGACATGTCAGTGTTGGCTGTTGTGATTAATGGATTAGCTATGATAAACTGAGTTTATATTCCTAAAAGCATCTTGGGGCCAAAATCGCCATTGACCAGCATTTCTTTATACGGTTCCTTAATGTTTCATGATCAACAGTAGAATATCTGGAACAAACCCTTATATGAATAAATAGAGCTGGGCGATATGGACCAAAAATAATATTCCAATATATTTAAGTTGAATACCAATACACAATATATATCGGTATTTTCTTTAAAGTGGGCTAACTCCTTCAGGCATAGAGAAAAAACAGGAAACCCGACGGAAATGTGACATATTTAATCTTTAGCAACATTAATTGACGTGAAATTTCTCTGGTGGACCCTCGCTCCTGACTCCACTCAGGCCAAGTGCAGGCATGGAGGGAGAGTTGAACAAATCGAAAAAGTAATGAATAAACGCATCATATAACTATATCGATATAAACGATACTGTCTAATCTTATATCTCTTTTGAAAAAATTCCAATATTCCGGTACTGTATATACCAGTATATCGCCCAGCCCTATGAATAAATGAGAACACCCTCCGTTCACTTAGGGGTGGAAGGCTAGCCTGTCTTGAAACATATATTTTATATTTGCTGTCAATGATAAGTGGAGGCCCATACCTGGTAACCAAGGATACTGTACCGTTAACTGGTGCCATCATTAGCTGCTCAGTCACATGTTGGTCCCGATCCTCTCAGATGAAGGAGAACTCTCCAGAACGATGCTTTGGGGAGTCCAGCTCAGATTTACCTCTAGATGTGGCATATTGCATGAGCCAGTCATGATGTTGTTTTAGAACAGTGATGTAGATTCAATAGAATTAAATGTGTTCCATTAGACATCCTCATGTTACTGGTGTTACTCATTATTTCATTTGATGTACATATTACGGAGAAACAACTTTTTTTTTTCCCACATTCATATACAGTAAATGACACGCCACGAAGGCAGAAAGGGTAGTCTGTATCAAGTGGGACTAGCACACTAACCAGGTAACCCTTCTAGGAGCTGCTTCACCAGAGAAACATCAAGGTTGGCGTGGGGCAGAGCAAAGAGAGAGATTTAAAAGAGTTCTTAAGTGAAACAAAATTAAATAAGTTAATTTGGTTTATTGCCTACCGTTTAATTCTGCTTGTAGCTGGTTATAGGTTAAACACACCCGGTATACACATGTTCATTGTGGTCTCAATTGATTTGAACGTCACATACAAAATCATGAATGGCTGTGTTCATTGTTAAATTTCACAAGCCTTCCCCAACATCAGATGGTGTCTAATATCATGATTTTGACTGTCCAACCGCTGGAGTCAGAGGGAATTGAAAATAAAACACTCATTGGGACGTTTAAAGCTACTATGCATTTTGTAGGGGTGGGGCTTAATTCTGACAGGTATAATTATAGGCAACAGCTGGTGGGACACATTTAGATGGTACGCATGTAGGCCTACCCTACACTCTCTCTCTGTCTGTCTGTATTGTACATACTGACCCACTCTAATGGTCATTCAACAGCAGATCTAGATCTTTGTAACTGAGCTCTATAGTTTTAAGTCTTACCATAGACATACACGTGTGTGTGTATTTGTGCATGTGCACGTGCGCAAACATGTTGAGAAAGCCCAACAGAACAGAATGAAAATAAGTTAAGGTCAAATTGTCCTCATAACTACATTTCACATAAAGTACACAAAATGCATATTCTACATATATAGTTTCAGATACGGTTTATGTACTCAGTTTCCCATAATGCACTGCGCTAACATTCTTCTTTCATAGACTGTACTGTATATTATTCTGGTGCATTTGGTTTCCTGTACACCAATTTAGGTTTCTTTAATTGGTGAAATTACTGAGGATTTGTTACATGATACATTATAACATAAAATCTCAATAGTTACGTTTTATAACATAACTTAGCTGAGTTGACAACACTTGTGTTGTGTGTGTGTGTGTGTGCGTGTGCGACTCAAATATTTCAGGGATCGGGGAGAAGAACAACTGTCAGACAGAGGGCTGATTGATGATTGAGGATGAACAGAAAGGGGGTTTCCATTCCCTTTATACACCCTGCACAAACAGGCTGTAGAATCAGTTTACACACACTGTATTTATAGCTATTTTGTGTGTGTGTGTGCATGTACGTGTGTGTTGTACCACGGCATTCTCCTTTATAATGACAAACACACACGATTCTGAAAAATGTACCAAAAATTACAAAATATAATCTGAATATCAAATTCATAATACTTTCCTTCATAAAACACTTTGGCAGGGACATGAAATGATTTTTAAACGATATTTTAAATTAAAGTCTAAAAATAAAATGTAGAGTTTTTATGGCCATATTTACACATGTATTGCGAGCTACCAACCTGTTCTTTTAGGAAGTCATAAGTCAAAAACCACTAAGGAAGCTCTTTGTGGCCGAACATTATTAACAGCCGTAACCAGAGTGTTACAAATGACTGTGTAGCGACAATCACACATGTAAATGGAAATGTGTGACAATGAAAGTGCAAAGATATGTTATGCCTGGTCAACAAATCATCACAATGTTCCTGACCTAGCCCTGATACTTTAGGTCTACTGTCTTGCTGCCAATATGGAGCTCTACCTGCTCAACTCTCTCTCTCTCTCAGCCCTGTGCATCTTTTTCTGTCTCTCTGCAAAGCAAGCCTGTCTTTCCATTTATCCCCCTCCCCGAAACCCCCCGCCCATAAAGGGCGTGGCTTCGGGCTTCATCTGACCAGGCTGTGGATCAGAAACCAGTTGTCGAGACGTCAGGCTGTCCTCCTCCCTCTCTCCCTCTCTCCTTCCGTCCGGCAGAGGTTTGTGCTCCTTCTTCCCTCCTCTTTGCTCCTCTCCTTTCTCCTCCTCCACTCTGCTCCTCTACTTCATCTTCACCTCTGTCATTTGTGGTTCTTCTCTGACCGGACCCAACAAAACCACAACTTCCACTGCCCCTTCTAAACCAGAATCGACTGGTTCTGACCCCTCACTGCCAAACCGGACCAAACCGGTCACGACCAAACGCAGGTGACAGACAACCCCACTGTCGCACAAAAGCGCCCGTCTGCCAAGCGGACGACCTACCACCCAAGATGGCGGAGAAGCTAGCCGGCGGCGGGGGCGAGTCTGACGTTGGCAGCATCATGGCGTTGTTGGAGCGCGTGGCAGGCATAGTGGAGAGTGTCCAGGCCACGCAGCAGCGAATGGAGGAACGTCAGACTGAACTGGAGTGCACGGTGAAGACCATCCAGGCCGACGTGGTCAAGCTGACCGGTTGCCACGCGACGACCAGTGCCACCGTGGACCGGCTGCTGGAGAAGACCCGTAAGGTCAGCTGTCACATCAAGGACGTACGCGTGCGCGTGGAGAACCAGAACCTCCGGGTGAAGAAGGTGGAGGCCACACAAGGCGACCTCCTTGCCAAGAACAAGTTCCGCGTCGTTATCTACCAGGTGAGAACGGCGCCGTCCGATTGGCTGTTCGATCGATGCCAACCAAATTTGTTACTGAGGTGGCCTGTTGTCTCAATCTGGTTTTCTTGGGTGTTTTGTCCTGGTCTGATTGAGGGCTGTGTTATGTTCTATCTCGTTCTATGCATTTAACAAGAAGGTCATGGTATAAGGGGGAACCTTTGCTTTTTAGAGTGTGGGCCTCAGTGAACTAAGGCCTGCATACACTCTTATAATCTGAGGTCAGAGTTAAATCTTAAGCATACCCTAATAATTAAAAACATGTTCTTTCTTACATTCAGCTTATTATCAAACTTATAGTGCATACACAGAGGTGTGTGTGTGAATGCGTGGTAATTTTAGCTCTAAGATTCATTGTAAACGTCAGCCCCCTTAAAGGCTACCACATAGATCTACATCATGTAGAGTAGCTTTTCCATTCAAATATTCTTTCAAAGTTTGTTGGTTATATTGGTACCTTTGGGTATCGTCACTATTCCAAAGCAGCCATTTTTGATGCAGAAGATTAGCATGTGTCATGATGTTGTCAGGCTGGAATCTGATTGGGTGAGAACCATTAAACTATATAACAATAAAACCGGCGGCCATTTTTCTACTCTTAACAGACAAAAACATAACTATTGATGTTGTCAACATGGTAATGCAGTAATGTAATCCAACTTGACATTTAATATCTACTGTAACTTTACAATATTGGATGTGTTCTACATACAAATGGAATAGGTATTCTGATATGTAGTTATGCTGATAAGAGATTGTTCAGTTATGTGGTTTACAACTTATTTCCTTTAATTTAAATTAGGCCCACATTACTGAGAGTAGGCTAAGGGCTGCACAGATCGATGTGGACTGCATTGCACGCGCATTTAAGAGTGTCTATTTGTCGAAGATGAAGTTAGCACTGAGTCAGGTCAGTCTGTCAGCAGCATGGCTCTGCTCTGCCCTGTAAGTGACCATGCCAGCTGAAAGCTGACGGAAGGTTTATTCTAAGTCTGAACTTCCACATGTCCTAATATAGTTCTGAGGTCTCACTCTTATAACCTCAGGGAGCGGGGGATAAAGGATTCTAAACCTTCTGCACCAGAATACATATGCGCATTGGCTACAGGTTCAATAAACTCTAAAAGATTTATCTCCACAAAGCTAACAGTCCCCGGACAGACATTCTGAACAGCCCAACATAATTTTATGTCAGGCGTAAAAATAGATTTCAGCTTTACCTTCCCATTTTAATGCCTATTTTGAATATGTGGCTTACATGTCCAAAGTATGTAAGAACATGCTGTTTCCTGCAGGCAGAGTTTTTATTTAAACAGTGGTCTGATTAACTGATGTATTGAACCTTAGTTCTGCAAAGCAGAATGGCCTGTAGAATGTTTACAGAATAAAAGTATGGTAAAATAACATTTATTATTATTATTATTATTATTAGATTTAACAACCAAGTAGCCTACTTTACTGTACATGAGGATGGTCACATAAGATCAGCTGTTCATGACCATTACCATCACATTTATTTGAATATTTTATTCATAAATAATATAATTAATACAAATTTAATTAGAAAAAAATGTATTAATTGTCCAGATGCCAATGCTGCAGAAACTTTACTTGCGTCCATTCACTAGTCAGTTAGATCAGGGGTTCTCAAACCTTTCAGCTTGCAACTCCCAAAACAGTACCAGAGACTCACGTCCCCCGCTATCTCCAGAGGTGGTAGAAGAATAACAGCAATATTATTATTATTTGATGGTATTTTAATATAGGCTAGTAGCAGAATACATCAAAGTAATGTATAAACTGTACTACTAACATGTTTGGCTAAAATATGCAATTTTTATCATTTTATATGGTTATTTTATTTCTGAAAATCACCTTAAATCACCTCTGTGTCTTGCGACCCCCCGGGGGGTCCCAACCCCCAGTTTGAGATCCACAGAGTTAGGTAACCAGCAGGTTTCTTTCACCTTTTAACAAAACCCAGTTGGGACTGGCTTGGGAAAACCCAGAGGGATTGATTCCAAGCCAAAGGGTCTTGGGTTTGATCGCCGACATGTTTGGCATGCTTGAGGAGTACTGTATGCCTAACATTTATTGTACCTGCTCCTGGTTACATGCAATGGAGCCACATAAAAATCGCTCCTTAGATGATAGTTTCCTTCTAGACCATGGATGGAATCCTTTAAGTCAGGGTTCCGCAATCCTGGTCCTAGAGGGCCACTGCCCTGCATGTTTTAGTTGTCTCCCTGCTCCAACACACCTGATTCTAATGAATTGGTCATTATAACGAGCTATTCATTTGAATCAGGTGTGTTGGAGCAGGGAGACATCTTAAACATACAGGGCAGCGGCCCTCTAGGACTAGGGTTGGGGACCACTGTGTTAAGTAGTGCAGATACCTTGACCATGGTTTGGGCATCACACTATAATGTACTGTACTGTATATATTTCACAGCTAACATTTTTAACACGATAAGGGGTGATTATGTAAGAGAATTGTGCAATAATGACAATAATACTTTTTCATAAAATGAAAACAACAGTTTGATTACTAAACTATATAGAAGGATGTGGTTGTAAAGTCCACAATAGAGTAGAATATTGTGGTGGTTGGGTAGCTCAGTGTATGTGTGTGTGTGCACTTGAGTTTAATGTGATGCATGGTGGGGGAGAGGGGAAGGGGTTAAACTTGTCCTCCATAAAGCTTCCCGGAGAAAGGAGATCATGTTAGTGCTGTTCTGCAAGTGCATGTGCGGACAAACTTGCGGTTTTCTGTTTAGTCATAAGGATAGCCCACTGTACCTTCTAAGTTAGCCAGAATTCATATGAACCGAATGCTTAGGTCCAGCTCAAATATCAGATGACGTTTGCTAAAACCTAACTCCATGCTGTAAACTAAAGGCTGCCCTTATGTTTAGCATCAATGTGAGCTTCACCAACAGGTGCAGTTTAATTTTAGACAACCAGGGTCTCCAAGGCTACAGTAAGACCTCTGGTGACACACTTTCATCCGAGCTGGGAAAGAATTTCAAGAGCTTAATTCAAAGAAAAGATGTCCATTTGCAATCTAACAACAGTGGACCTATTCAAGCATCCTAAGCAAATGTCAATATTGAAAGTTAATACAACAATTAGGCCTTTGTTAAATCCTGAGTAAGGCTATAGCCTGAGCATGTACATGAAGCAATGTGTTGCTGTCACGCTGCACGGAGGCAAGGACCCAAACGCTAGACTCGTAGTCAACTTAAACAAGGTTTATTCACCAAAAAGGAAACAAAAGGCAGGAATACGGGGAACAACGCGACATTGACATAACATCCACAATTACCGACACAGGACAGGGGAAAACACTGGGGCTAAATACACATGTAGACACGACAGGACGACAGACCATTGGTGTACAACAGCGAGGAACAGGTGCAGCACATTAGACATGATTACACAGACATGGGTGGAATTAACGAGACTGGGAAACTGTGCAGGGAGTGACCGGCAAACAGGCTTTATATACAAGGTAAACACATGAAGTGACGAGACTAACACAGGACTGGGATCATGAAACATTACAGTTGCTATTGATATTATTTCTATTTTTAGGACTATTTAGTATGCACCACTGTAGATGGTAATGTTTTATTATTTTATCATTTGTTTGTCTATTTCTTATAGTTTTAGTTTGATTTACTAGTGAAACCTTCAGCTTCATGCAGTGGTTTCTATTCACTATCATTCTACAGCAAACCCCTTATGTCCTCATAATCATGACCGTTATCAAGTTCTCCTGACAGCTCGTTATGAGTTGCTCAGCGTCTGCTGAGGTTCTGTTCTGGTCCTGACCTGGCACTGTCTTCCTCCTTCCCCAGGGTGACCAGGAAGTGAAGTCCATTGCAGGCGGACAAGACCCAGCAGACCCCAGCAGGACTGGCTCCAGAGCCGACGTGGAGCCGGACAAGTTTGAGCTCCCCCCTGAGTCGGACGAGGAGTACATGGTGGTGGAGGAGGCCGACAACTCCTCTGCGACGCGTGCCAAGAAGACAGGCCTGACGCGCATCGAGAGCTTCAAGGCCACCTTCTCCAAGGAGAACATCAGCAAGACCCGCGAGAACCTGGGCAGCAAGGTGGGCAAGCTAGGCGAGCGCATTGTGACCGCCGAGAGGCGCGAGAAGATCCGCCAGTCCGGCGAGCGGCTGAAGCACTCCGGCGAGCGTCTGAAAGAGAGCATCGCCAAGAGCGTCCCGAGCAAACTCAAGAAGGAGAGGACGGTGGCCGAGGGCCAGGAGGGGGCAGAGGGAGCCACTGAAGGGGCCACGCCCGTTCCCCCTCCCAAAGGGCGGAAGGTAACCCCCGAAGTTGCCAAAGAAGGCACCGACGAGGGAGGCGCCGAAGCAGAGGTGCCCATGTACGACATGAAACAGCTGTCATAAACCGCCAGCGGCCATGTCGATTTTTTTTTTTGGGACTCATGAGACCACAAAGAGAATAAGGAAAGGGCAAATGTTTTTAGTGTCGAGTTGCTAAAGTGGAAGATGAATAGAAATATGGTGTAAGCTGACAGGACGGGACACAGCGGGACAATAACACAAGTCCAGAGGTTGTTGAGCTTCTGGGAGACACAGATCTTTGTTCTGAGCAATTTACCCTATAATGTATTAAATAAAAAAGTATATATTTGACTTTTTGTTTACTTTGAGGAATGCAAAACCTCCTGACGGACCATAAGCATCACGATAGAGGGAAATGGGTCAGATCTCTCCCTAAGGCCAGCATCGTCATATTACTGCTTATACAGTTCCTGTCCTGGACAAGATCAAAATGTGGGTGACATATTTGTTAAATTAGAGATTGAGTTATGGGTTTACAGAAAGTCTTGCTCTGTTAAATGGCTGATCAGAAAGAAAGCAAGTGTTTTGCATTCTGCTAAAACGATCTGGTGTGAATAACCTAATACACCGTTTGCCAGGATATAGGCTAGCTGGTCTGACTGCTTTTCATTTGGTCATCTTAATATTTTCTTTAGTTAGCATGTTTAAAAATGAGTACCTAAACATATAGTGAAGGTAACATTAATTCTGAGAAAGCTGACTTTTTTTTTGTAATGGAACATGAATTGAACCTGCAGGTTTCAATTCAGCTGAAACTGAAGTCAATTAAATAGTGTAGCCTATTTTGTGTTTTCATATTTGATACACAGGTCATAGCAATATATCTTGTAATTTTAATTTTTAGTAAATAACTGATTTCTTTAGTGTTTGTTGGTCAGTAGGCCTATAGTGATTGATTCTGCATGAGTGCCATTTTTAATTAATATTAGACAGTGGTAGGCTATGTGTTTGTTTCACACAGAGTAAAGATAATTTTTATTTATTACCCTTAAAGAAATTATGCACATTGTGTTTCTGCTTGTTGAAATCATCAAGTCTCTTGAAAACATTGCTGTAGATATTTATTTAATGTTGTTTAAGAATCATGATTAACATGGTGTCAATAAGTCTCAGTTTTATAAAATGTCATGTGTAGGCTTATATACTGTATTTGTTAAATTATTATGTAAATATAGTCCAAAACTATATTTATATTAGCTTGACATATGAGTTAGCATTTTATAATAACAGAAAAGTAGTCATAGGCTATATAGAACGTTTATATAATACTACTGGCATACAGTAGTCATCTATTGTAAATCACACATTAAACCTTAGATATACTGCAAAAGCTAACTTCTGTCTCACCACAAAACACAACATAATACAATATTTTAAGTAGTATTTTATGACTATCAATTCTAATTACGATAAAACATGTTGAGAGTTTGATAATATTTATGCAAATGTTATCTTAACCCCAAAGACCAGGGGATGTTGGATTTAAACAACTTTAAATTAAATCTAATGAAAGCATTTCAATGTCAAATTATTTGAAAAGTTCAAAGTTCATCAGTCAAACATGCAATAATATTCTGATTCATTTCAGAAAAATGTAATAGAGAAATATATGTATGCAGAAAGCCTTTCTATACCCCCCCCCCACCCACACACACACACACACACACACACATTTGTGTACATAGTAACAAGCAGGCAGACACACACACAAGATGTTATACTGCCACATATGCCCTATCCAGTGAAATAGCATACCAGTGTTAAGATGTACATAACATTACTGGACACAGGTCATTTGCAGTCACACAGTAGGGCAGTGCCTCTCAGCGTCCAGTGGTCGGGCTGCTGGGTAGTGCGCAGCTCTAGGGAGAAGACGTAGGTGAGGTCAGTTCTCCTGGGCTTCTTGTAGACCGGACAGCAGTACAGACTCACTGTGGCTCCGCCTACATGGCGCTTAGAGTCGGCCATATTGGCTGTACTGACAGCATAGACATGGACCACAGGGAGAGGCGTAAACAAGACCTGAGGAGAAGAGTCATGAATGAGAATCAAATAACACAAACCACAAAAGCTTATTTATTTATAGCAAACCTACAGAATCAATTTACATTGTAATAATTATATTGTTATCACGAGAAAGTTGTGTTGTTTTCTCGTGATAACGAATTAATGATCTCGTTATCTCAGGATAACTGTGTTGTTTTCTTGTGATAATGACATTTTCAACATATTTATTAGGCTTAATTAGTCAGGTTTTTACAAAAAAATATAATAATAAATAAATCAAAATCTCTGGGTCTATTAATTTAATTCTGATTATGCATTAATGGCCCCTTATTCAATATGAATTAGAGAATTAGAGACATACATTATTGTGTTAAAGATTAGTTAGAAGAGTCGACTTAAATCTGTATAGTGCAGTGGTGCACTCCGATAAGCCATGTGGTTTAATTTTATTTGCGTAATAACACGCAATGGAATCTCACGCAAGGCCAACATTAGCTTTTCCAAAATGTTTTGTCATCACAGCAAAACAATCCTATTAACTTACAAATTGCAAATTTGCAAATTGCTTAACCAGAAAGTTTTGGAAATAATGATCTCGTTATCACGAGAAAACTGACTCAAAATACAATGTAAATTGATGGCACTTTAGGGCTTCTGCACAAACCATATAGAGTAGCTGTAAAATAGATAAATGTAAATACAAATATGAACAATCAAGAACATCTTTGGAAGGGCTGTAGATTTTATTATTAAAATGATTATTAAGACAAACTAAAACTTAATTTAATAAAAAACAATCTCACTACAACACGAAACAAAACAATCTAAAATAATTCCCTCTAGGTTCCACTATCAGTGTTATTTTGTAACAGATTCTGTACATTACTGCCAATCAAATATATGTACTGTATCTATCCAAATAGTTCTATGGTATCTATACAAGTTTCTGTTTTTCTGTATGTGTGTCAATACAAAACTGAATGAACAGTAAACACACACACACAGACACCTTGGGTGGGGATTCCGTGAGTTTAGCGTGACGTTTGTCCCACCCCGCACCATCCAGGTAAAGACCGTAGACATAAACTCCGCCCACATCCTCTGGGGGTGGAGCCGAAACGTCCTCTCTCATCATCTTGGTGACATCGTTGCTAAGGATGACGGTGTCCAAGGCCCAGCCCTTAGACAGGTTGGCACGAGTTGTCTCCTGACGCATGGCTGTCAAGAAACCCTGTCCACGCATGCACGCACACACACATCCATAATGTAGAAAAGGTGCGTCTGTCTGACTGAACGTAAGTTGTTCTAGTAAAAGGATTATGTAATACAACTATAAGGCTGTAATATTAGGTTTGTCATTCTCACAAACTCTTGCTAACTTTGAGCTCGAATCAAAACAAACTCCCTCAGAAGCTTCTCACATCCAAATCAAACATGCCATTTCTGCATATGGACAGCATGTAATCTAATGGAGGCTCTTATGCTCTATTTAGTCTATACTCTAAACTACTATATGATTCTCGAAGCTATGGAGGAGAAGGAGTCGTTTCTCTATGACCAGTGGTAATGATGATCACTCGAGTACGGATGCGTTTACAGTATGTTAATCAGGTTCACACCCAGAGCACCTCACCTGCGGGTTGAAGAAGCCTGTGAGCCAGAACTGGTATGGGCGCCCGGCCGTCACCCAGGTTCTAAACTGCAGGTTGCGGTCCAGCAGCTCGCTGAACCAGAAGCCCAGCGTGGATGAATCCCAGCTGATGCTGAGCCAGCGTGACGGGACCCGGGCGTCGAACATGCAGTCTAGAGCGTCCCGCAGTGACTCAGACATGATGATTGTACCTTAGGGAGAGAGATGTTGGCACACGTAGGGGAAGAGGGAGAGAGAGAGAGAGAGAGAGAGATATGTTGATAGCGAGAGAGGCAGAGAGACATTGGCACACACAGGGAGAGAGAGAGAGAGATGTTGATAGAGAGACAGAGAGAGACATTGGCACACACGGAGAGAGAGAGAGATATATGTTGATAGAGACATTGATAGAGGGACATAGAGAGAGAGACACTAGCTGTGTTTACATGGACCCTTTAATTCCGATTGGAATCGGGTTAAAGGCCCAACCTGAAAGAAAATGCTACATATAAACACCACAATCAGAAGAGAAAGACCCAACCCAATAGAAATTTCATTCCGAAGCAGAGAGGTAGTATAACCCGTTCCACGACCCGATTGAAAGAAAAATTCTACCATGTAAATGGTTAACCCAGATTACTTCCTGGTTGCGTTACATATATACCAAGCATATATTAAAGACAGATAGAGTCCGTATGCAGTTACTGTGTGTGTGTGTGTGTGAGGTCCTTGCTGACCATCGATGGCCAGCTGGAGGTCAGTGAGCGTGCTCCGTACGGCGCTGATGACTCGCTGCATGCGGTCCAACTCCTGCCTGAGGAAGATGTTCATTGGCTGCAGGAGACCCATCTTCTGCAGCTGACCTTTAACCTGCCAGTGCCAATGACATAAGCGGAAAGCAGCATCTAAAAATGTACATGTCAAAGCCGAGGCGATCTGATTGGCTACCTCGTGTGGGACGTAGTCAGGTGGCAGCTTCTCCAGCATCTCACTGGCCATTTTCTGTACAGTTGCCTCACGAGTCTCTCCAGCCCCGCCCGCACTGTCTTTTGGTTGGATGTTGATGATGGTGCTGAGCGTCTCATTGGCCAGATTGGACTGGTAGGTGATGTCAGCGTTAGGGTGGAGCCCAAACACCTGGACAGGAAAGAGGAAGTGAAAACGTTTATTGGTTAACTGTAGATTAATTGTAGATATTAATCTACTTATTTGGCGATGGTTAGCAGACAGCAATGTGCATGTTAAGGTGAGAGAAAATGTAATTAGTTTACGTTCATGATGGGATATACAGTAGATTTGGGTTAGCCATTAATGTCATTTAAGATCAAAATATTTTAATAATTATATCATTCAATCTAATTTGATTTATTCTAATACACTGCTCTAATCTAAATGTCAGTACATTACATAATCCAATGTTATGATTGCTCTCACTTTTACACAGTTTATTATTAGTTTAAGCAGTAAGCTGTTGGTGCTAACCTCAGGTGTGTCCACCAATGGCAGGCTCTCAATGTGTGCCAGATAGTCGAGGGGTGTCTTGGCCTTGCCTGGGATGCTGTAGCCCTTATAGAAGCAGAAGGTCTCGCTGAAGGTGCTCTCACTGAACCACACCGTGGTAAACGTGTTGAGCAGACGTTTGTCATGGTCGTCTGTCACCCTGCCCCCATACTGCACCTCACCTGGACGGACGGACGGACACACACAAATTACAGTCTTATTTTTTTGTTTCTTTTGTGTGAATAAACCATTGTGTGTATTATTTAGTTAAACATCATTATTACAAGCTGTTGACAGTTTGTATTATCATTGATTCAGATAGTGAAAATGCTACAACCTTACTAAGAGTTTGTAGCATTCTACAAGTGTATCAATACAGTAATACTTATATTAATAAAGTGCCAAATGAGATTTATAGCGAAAACCCCATTATAAAGCTTCCACAAGTTTCCATTTAATGCAAGCATTAAATGTAATGTAATGTAATATCGCTTCCTTGTCTGTGGTCTGTGGGTGTTTGTGTGAGTCCATTGCTTCCAAACAAAAAAGGGCCGCTGCCCTACATGTTTAATATGTCTCCCTGCTCCAACACAACTGATTCTAATCAATGGGTCGTTAGAAGCCTGATAACGAGCTATTCATGTGAATCAGGTGTGTTGGAGCAGGGAGACATCCAAAACATGCAGGGCAGCGGCCCTCCAGGGCTGGACTTGAATAGCCCTGGTATACAGTATATACAGTATATACAGCTTGCATGTGTATGTGCATGATGAGTGCTGGCTGAAGCCATCAGCATGCATAAGGGTCACAGGCTCTCTCTCACCCAGCATGTAGCGGACACAAGTCCAGTCCACTCCCCTGTGTGGGTCCACATTGTCCAGATGGTTCTGGATGAACTGCACACTGGAGGTGAAGTCAGCCTGGTTGAACTCATAGGGGATGTTCCATCCCAATGCGCCAAACTTCCTACGCTCCTGCAGACAGGGATGGAGGAAACACACAATATAAACAGAGGGACAAACAGATAGACAGGGAGACATGGAGGAAACAGAATATTAACAGAGGGACAGTAAGACAGACATACAGACAGACAGGCAGGAAGACAATTAGACAGGCAGTAGACAGACAGACAAACAGACAGGTAGTCAGTGAGACAGACAGACAGACAGGCAGGCAGACAGACAGACAGACAGGCAGGCAGACAGGTAGACAGTAAGTGAGACAGACAGACAGACAGACAGACATACATGCATACATACAGACAGACAGACATACAGGCAGACGGGTAGACAGTAAGTGAGACAGACAGACAGACAGACAGACAGACAGACAGACAGACAGACAGACAGGTACCTGTACAGTACTATGGAGGAATGCGACAGCATACAGTAGTGGTTTCCACTGAGGCAGGTTGGTCACCTCTAACTGGTCTTGAGTGATACCAGTATAAGTCCTCTTTAAACCAGCCTTCATCCCTGACACACACACACACACACAATATATGATGGCATGATTAAAGCAGCAGAGAAAAGAAAGACAAGTGAATGAATGAATTACATGTTTTACCTTGAGGAGGCTCATTGGTGAACTTGATAGATGACTGCAGGAACGTGATGGGGAAGCTAAACACACGCACGCACACGCACGCACACACACACACACACACACGTAGGGTTTAGCCACATCCCTCCAGGCTGGCTCAGGCTTGGTCTCTCTGGTTCTTACCTGGGGTGCACGTCGGTCGTCACCCACACCCTGAAGCCCTCGTGCACGTCCTCGCCCGTTGCTGTGGTGACGGTCTCCAGCAGCTCCTCTAGGAAGTCCAGGCCCAGGTGGCAGTTCTGGAGGAGGAGCCAGCCGCCGTCCGTCATGCTGTGGGCCAATAGCCTGCGAGCGTGCACCTCCTGGCCCTGCCCCATGGAGATGGGCCGGCACGGGGCCCCCTGGTGGAGGACAGGGTTATAACACACACACACACACACACACACACACACACAGTAAACGGTATACTGTATATATAAACAGTACACAACACCGCACACAACCTACACAGCACACAAACAGCACATACACACACAGTGCACAAACATACACACTATAATACTGTATATAAACTGTACTGTATATAAACAGTACATACCGGTAAACATAAGAAATGAGATAAGATAAGGCAATGTAGTGTAAGGTAAGATTAGGTTGGGTACCTTGGTGCGGGCCAGTCTCTCTATGTTCTCAGTGGGGTCTGATCCAGTAGCCAGCAGACACACTAGGGGCGTTCTGACGTCACTGTCGGCCCAGACTGCCTCCAGGTCCACCACCAGGCCCTCTGAGTAGCTCGGGCCTAGAGACTCTGAGATGTACCGCCTGGCCTGTGGATGGGATACATGTCACGGAGACACACACTGGTCACTACCAACGTGCGTGCTCTCAGTGTGTGTGTGACAGGGTCAGTTTGTGTTTGGTCATGATGCCTTTCTACAGTGGATCTGATATCTCTCTCTCTCTCTCTCTCTCATATATGCATGTACACGCACACGCACACATACCTGTATGTCTCCACGCTTGTCTGCCTACCTGAGCGATGGTCCTATCAGGACAGAAGCTCCGGATCAGTAGAAGCTTCCTGAAGGCGTCAAGTGCTTCCTGGTACCCATCAGGCAGTGGGGCATCCTCAGGAGCTGGTTGATCGAACCAGTTCCTCCAAGCCCGGTCATTACGGCTGATCTGGATCACACACATACATGCGAACACACACACACACACACACACACACACACACACACACACACACGCAGCAGCGTTTTTCTCAGTAGATATTACTCGTTTATTGCTGGATTATTATGGATTATTGCTGTGCCTGTGTGGACTGTCACGATATCAAGATGGGTGTCCCGTGTTCGGGACCCAACAAATAGGTCTTATCTGTAAAACACGCGTCTCCGTATTTACGACATGCTTTATTGAACAGAATAAAAATACATTTATAATCTTTAAAAAAAAAAAGCGTGCGGTCATATTCTGACAGGCCTATTTCAAGTATGTTGTGGTTCTGGTACCTGTGTGAGCAGCTGGCTGAAGGGTGGTAGGTTAGACAGCTGCACCAGGTTGAGCCAGGTCAGGTCCAGCAGCCAACGCCGTGGTTTGGGCTCAACCGAGTTCAGGTCCAGAGAAGCCCCGCCTACCAAGCAGCAGCAGCAGCACGTCAGAACCAGGAAGTAGGAGAGGAAGCTGAACGTGTGGTTTGTGCGACGGAGGAAGACCTTTGATGAAGGCGTGGAACTCGCTGTGGGAGATGTTGTGGGCCTGCAGGTCCATCTTGAGTGCCAGCAGCAACGTGAAGAGAAACTTGTCACCTTCATACAAGCCTCTGGCCGTGTAGTTGTACACCTGGAGAAAGACGATACCATCCAGAGCAAAACACATAGTACATAGTGTAATGTGTGGATATGTAAGCCTTCCAATCTAACCTGACGCGCCAGATGGTTTGCTACACACAACCACATGTGAAGATAAGGGCGGGCACTTTCAAAACGTCCTTGGCAGGTGATTGGATGGACGGTCACTGTGGGACGATGTCACACCTAAACTACTCCGGTAGCTACCAGTGCAACGCTGACTGGTTAGAGCCGGTGTGGATTTAAAGCGGTCCAGACTGATTCTAGCATCGAAGTCAAACTGAAGCTTGCGGAATCAGGTCTCACAAGGCTACCAAGTAGTTTATACCAAATGTCCTATTTTCATATATACCAACACAAAACCTATGAGGTAAAACAGATGGCTTGTGCGCTTCAAAAGAGGCTTATAGGCCTGTCACGATAATGACCTCAAGAATTATTCAGACGTAATATTGTATCTGTTGTATTTACATGCGTGTTGCTGACATAAGAAAGGTAGCCATGTTGTGCTGCTTCTGTGATCCCGTCTGCTCACAGGCAGCACTCCACACACACACGCACACACACACACACACACACACACAGTGCAAAGTGTTCCTCAAGGTTTTTATAGGTGTTTTTGCATTCTTTCAAACGTAGTTTGAAAGAATAAATTATGCGAAAATGTTCCATTTGTTTTATTCGCTTCAAGATATATTTGGAATACTAACCAATCATAACAAACAATTGACGTCACATGGCAATAAAGGAACTAAAATTGTTTACATGATTTTGTCACAATTGTTTCTGGGACAACATATCGCTCAACACAAATAGTTATAATGGCAGGCCTACTTCCATATAACAGAGATGGTTTGTGTGCTTCAAAATGGCTTCCAGGCCTCTTCAAAAACCTCTACCTGCTGGGTGAGGAACTCAATGATGCTGCTGATACGTTTAGAGGTGACGTGAGACTTGGCCGACCGCTCCAGGGACGAGTCGAAGAGTCCCAGGAACTGGCGTAGGGACGTCTGGTACATAATGTTCACCAGGGACATCTCCACGATCAGGAAGTAGAGGATGCTGCCCCTGGTGGCCACGGGACGGTACTCCTCCCTCACATGAGTGATCTTTATTTCTGTCTCCGCTGCCACTGACAGCTTTTCACTGACCTGAGACAACAGGAGAGGGCTTGTATGTATAATGGAACTGCTAACGATGACTCTATGAAGGTAATAGAACCGCTAACGCCTGTGCTAGAGTTACAAAGATATTTAAATAATAACAAAGATGGAGCGTTGTAATGCATTTCAATGGAAGCACAAATGTAAAGCTTCTTAAATGGGCCTGTCACTAACGGCATTTTGCTGTGAAGGCTCACATAAGCAGTGCCCACCAGACAGCCAAATCTACCATGCGTGGCCTGAAACAAAGTAAATTTACTGCTGTTTCAGGCAAGCTTGGGAAATAATGTAATACATACTCAAAATACTCATTAATGGCCACAGATAGAAACAATGGACAATATTATGGTGAAATCCGTGGACTTGCATGGAACGCTGGGTCGTTCAGATCTGAGTGAATAGCCCCCCCTCCCCCGCCCCACTTCCCCCTGCCAAAAATGTTATGTAGAAGTGCCATTTGTTACCTCTTGGGCTGTTGTCTTAGTAACCTGCAGGACCTGGATGAGTGACAGGTCATCCACCAGAGAGCCTTGTGTGCTGCTCAGCCTGTCTAAAAGGCTCTCCTCCAGCTCCTGCATTCTCCTCTTGTTGGAGGTCACCTCCTCCAGCAGACGCACTCGCTCTGACTCCAGCTCCTGGTGGGAGAACGCACGAGTATTCAGCTACTGACTGACTAGTGGAAGCCTCTTGTCCATCAGCACTACGTCACATAAGCAACTCTGTGATGAAGGTACCATCATACCAGGTCTGATAAATAGACACCTGTAAACTCAACAACACTATCAGGAAGTGGGGGAGTAGATTTTAATTTGTTGCTAGCATTGTCATTTTGTCTGTATACCTAATTCCGTCACACTTGTTTTTATTTACTGACTTACTACTTACTTTATTTACCCAGACCTCACTCAAGGCTGGCTCTGCAAACCTACTAACTGACGGAGAAACTAGCTAGCTAACCGAGTTAAACAACTCTGTTGCTGGCCGGTCAAACATGTTTTTACAGGCGTTTGCTTCAAAACTACTGTCACGGTTCGCGGCCGCTCCGGCAGCAGACAACGCCGAGCCGCCGGTTCAGCACCGGACAGCGCCGCTGCCG
>JAODTR010069784.1:0-15883 GCA_025399935.1 Amblyopsis rosae | reverse complement strand
ACATGATCAAATATATTCACAGCCAAATTATAGCATTCATATGTATAAATATTGCCTATCAACATGTATAAATATAGCCTAAAAACATATTTTAGAAATACAACATAATTAAATATACTCACGGTGCAGCGCGTACCCCTCTGCCCCGCTAGGAAAGTGTCCCGGGCTGGAACGATCGTCGACGTAAAAGTCACTTCCAAAAGCATCCTCTGCAAATATGGCTATTACTTGCTAGGCAGTATATATTTTTATAGTATAAACGTGCTTTGTTGTATGTCCTTGTTCTATAAACACTATATCCTGAAATGGAGTCGAACAATGGAGTCGCGTCTCTGCCCCAAGGAAGGGGCGTTCTTTGTTGAGTTTTTCTCAGCTTACTGTAGGTCACAAGAATACCATTCAACACATCTCTGTTGAGCTAAAAAACGCATAATTTTGTGTTTTTTATTCGACCTTGATAGCTCAAAGGGTATTTTTTACGCGAAACTGTAAATTATACATGTAGAGTTTTCTTATAAAAAGTAACTATTTTAGGCTTATATTATGTGAATTTTCTTGACGGAAGCCTTCGTTGATCATGATTAGTTCAAGGAAACAGTTTTTTACCGTTTCTGGATAGAAAAAAATATGTTAAATAGGCAAACTATTAAAATTAACATACCTTTCAAGTGCGCCCGCGGTAAATGGGGTCAATAGGGTTTAAAAATGTACTTGCAGATTCATGTTAATTAAAAAAACCTTTTACAGTATATCAAACTCCAAATATCGGGGATTGAACTCACATATCCTGTGGATTCATTAAACCCACAGAGCTCATTGTTCAAGAGACACGCCGTGCATGCAACAGACAGCTTTGACGAGGCACCGAAAATGTAATTATAGAGTCAGAGAGGCGACTGTGTGCTCACCCCATGGTTCCACTGTGCATAGAGAACAAGCATTTGTCCCAGCAGGAATTGCACCCTGGACTCTGAATGAATTAATAATGCTGCACATTCACAATTCCGCTGACTTGCGTATATCGGCAGCAAATGTGGTTTGCAGCTTCATCTGTAGGGTTTGGTTTATAAAAAAATTACCCCACCCCCTATTTCTGAAATATCAGCATTGTCTAAACAACTTGTCTGTTACAAGTTGGCCATGGCGCTGAAAGAACGGCTGCTCATTTGATTATTGTTGTATCTCAGTTGGCCATGACTTGGCGTAAAATAAGACGAAGCATCACTCATTGCCATTTCTAAATTAATTGAACAGTAATTATGCAGGCCTACAGTATGTGTAATAATGTTCTTGCTTGAGCATACATGCATTTTGGTTCTTACTTAAAACTAAACTAAAAACGACTGAAAACTAATTGTATTAAATAAAATTACATTATGTAGTTTATCAATGTCAATGTCAACATAATTTATATAGCAGGTTTAAAACAACCATACTTGACCTAAATGCTGTGCAGAAAAAAATCTAATATATTAATATAGCAGATAAGAATTACAAAAATACCAATAACAACAAACAAACAATAACAACAATGTCAACTCAGCTAGGATTAAAAGCCAGAGATAAATAGTGTGTCTTTAGCAATGACTTAAAAGTATATACATTTTGTGCGTCTCTAATAAATAATGGTAGGCTATTCCATAGGATGGGAGCACCCATCGCGCAAGCTCAATCCCCTCTATTTTTTAGCCTGGCCTGTGGGAAATCAAGAAGAAGTTTGTTTTTAGACTTCAGTGAACTGACTGGGGAATGTAGAAGCTCGCTTAAATATGAGGGGGCCGATCCATTTAAAACCGAACAAAAAACAAGCAACAAAACCTTAAAATCAATCCTGAAGTATACAGGAAGCCAATGAAGGGAGGCCAAGTCTGGTGTTATATGTTCTCGTTTCTTTGTGCCAGTCAAAAGGCAAGCCACTGCAGTAGGAGCTGAATGCGGTTTAAGATAACTGCTCTACTCCCAGGTAAATCACAATTACACTAATCTAACCAAGATGTTATAAAAAGATAGAATAATTCTCTCAAAGTCTTTGGGAGAGAGATAGGCCTTAAACTTTGCCAACAGTCTCAAGTGAAAAAAACTCATCTTGACCACATGACTAATTTGTTTATCAGGTTCATAATGAAGGGTCGACTATTAGTGGCTAAAGGGCCCAGGGCACCAAGAGGATCACCCAAGAGGTTACCTCGTCCACACACAAGCATCTCATGCTTGCTTTCATTAAGATTAAGGAAGTTTAAGGTCATCCGTTTTGATGTCCCTCAAACAATCCAACACCAGCTGTACAGAATCTTTTACTGACGTTTTAATCGGCAAATGGATTTGTACATTTTTGGCGAAGCAGAGAAAATAAATATTATGTTTTCTAAAAATGGACCCCAATGGCAACATATATAGGATAAAAAAGAACAGGGCCCATAATGGAGCCTTGGGGAACCCCACAGCTGAAAGGTGCAGTGGTGGAAGAAAATTCTGCTTGGTGGACCGAGAAACTCCTATCTGTTATTAAATATGACTCGAACCATTTCAGGACAGTTCCCGTAATGCCATCGCATTCACCAATGATCCACCCTGTCGAAGGCAGCAGTCAGGTCTAAAAGCACCAGATTGGCAGAACTCCCTGAGTCTACAGTTACAAAGGGATAATTGTAGACTCTTAAGAGTGCTGTTTCAGTGCTATGGTGTGGTTTAAAGATAGATTGAAATATCTCTTGAATACATTGACTTTCTAAACAAATACTCAAATAAATTTCTCTAATACTTTAGAGAGAAAGGACATTTTAGAAATAGGCCTGAAATTAGAAATATTATAAGGATCCAGATTTACTTTTTTAATAAGGGGCTGTACTACAGCATGTTTGAAGGCAGCTGGGACACGTCCTGAAATGAGACAGGTATTAATTAAAATAACAATACAGTTTGAGGGGTGAGAAGTGACATTTTGGGTGAAACGGATATCAAATTAAATCTCTCGATGAGCTCTTTCTACTGACAAAAGGGCACACATGAATTCTTAATAAATTTGGAGTTAAAATGTATTAATTTAATAAAGTAATTAACAACCAAAAGACTTAAATTCTCAACATACTAAGCCAATTGGTGCCAAAAGTGTGTAACTGCGCACTTTTGGCATTGAGAAATGTATAATTGGAAAACATGTGGTAAGGACTTTTTATGTCATATATTTATTATATCACAATATATTGTTATTTATTTTAAACTGCATGTAATGCTTTGTTCACATTGTTATCAGGTGGGCCCATGCATTTATATTAAATTGATTAAATGTTGGTACCATAAAGGCGCATGTGAATTTTAAAATATTTTTTTTTACCCTCCCGTAAAGTTAGAGAAATTTGACTCAGACCCTTTTGGTTCTCACCTCACTCCCCCCCTTCCCCTGCAATTGGTACAAATACAGTGATTGTATCATAGTTGGTAACTATTCTCTGTACAGTTACTTCCCTACATGCTAAATACTACACTCATATCTGTTTCCGGTGATGACATGCTGAGCCACTGTGCCACTTCCTTCCTCTCTTACTGGACCAGCAAGTGGAACCCCACGCAGGTCCCGAGAGAAGACAGTCTCTCCGACGGCCAATTACACCATTAATTGCTTATCAGATCCAATTTAAGATGCGGGGTAAACGATGCAGAGTACTACAGTATATGCGGTTTTGTGTGTGTCTGTCTCCCTGCGTGAGGTTGAACACAGTGTGTCGCCCCTGTCATTCCCAATCAGTAGAACTGAAACACCTAATTGCTGGGTCCCTGCTCATTTGCCTTCCAGAACATTCTTTTGTCTGTAAGCACACACACTGTAGAAGCAGTATGTCGTACAAGTGCACGCATGAGCAAACACAAACACGCATGCGGGCACGCACACGTGCACATGCCCACACACACACACACACATATAAGCCGCCACCACAACAAATGAATCATGCAGAGTTCTGAATTTAAGCCATCTACACACCTGAGCCCTACATATACAACAATTTACGCTCAAACTGTGTGAAACATAAAAAAATTAAAATAAATAAAATACAGGCGCGTGAGGTAATTGAGGAGGAACATTGTGTACTACAGCTGCTGTCATGTGCGTTTTACAGCCAACTTCCTCACCTGAAATACTCAATATTCTCTTTGTCACTGTGCTCATGGGCTACAGTACTTGCTCCCTATGAATACACAGTATAACTTACATCCGCTGGGAGATCATCATGCAAATACCATCCTGGTTTAGCATGTCCACCATTTGTGCCACTCTGCTACTGTATCAGTCGGCACTCTTCATTATAAACCATTTAAAGGCGTACAGATTGGGGGACACATAGGTGTCAATCAAATCATTAGCGTGTGATTGGTTGACCGTATACGTTAATTGATGGTGTTTTCCAAATGCCGGTGGTAACAGGTGATATCTTTAGACCTTTGTCAACAAGTTAGAACCAGCTCCTCATGGGGCACACTCAAATGCTGTCTCACCAACTGACCGGCCCACCTGGACACATCCTAGTTCTGTAACCGGATTTCAATAGATGATATGATATGATATGATATGATTTGATATGATATGATATGATATGCGCTGAAGTAACTGTTTGCTTTCAGGATGGTGTTTACCTGGCTAACACAGAATGTGTGTTTGGTTATATGATACAGTAGGCTGTATCTGCAAAAATTGCTAAACACTTTTACACGTTTTAATAAGATCAAACCAACTGAAGCATATCTATTTTTATCAGAGCATGTTTATTGAATTGTTGCTAAATTTAATTAATAAAATTGCATTACGTATTCATTGAATTGTTATTACAATAATTGCATTCTGGAACATTTTCTACTGTTGTGGATTATATGTATTGTTGAAGCATTTCTTTTGATTTGGTGACAGCCATATAGCCATCCAGGGAATAACATTGCAAAGATATAGTACATGCAAATGCCCACACATACAGCACCAATGACAGTACACACAAATACACATGCACATATAATAACCAGCCTGTTTTATAAGGTGTCTCATTATACCTGCAGTTTGCTGGTTAGAGACATAACAACCAACACAGTATTGGGTGTTGCGTAAATTTTTGATAGAGTTTCCAATTTATTTTCTCTGGGAAAGTGAATCGATGAAATCTCATTAAGGTGCAAGCTAAAGGTCATTGTGGGTGTGTAGCTCAAGCGTCTAGTCACTAGGTATTTTTAGAGAAGCTTTGTTACAGTACATTCTGTACATGCATTGACCAAGTTACTTTGTAATTTTTGAAATATTGATTCATTCTACAATGAGACAATATACATTTCCTTTTTAACTCAAAAAATAACATTTAGATCAAGTTCGATTAGCCTAACATATTTTAAAAATGATTGGCTACCCCCCTCAACTTGTGCTGCTGCCCTTACTTCCTGTTTAAAGTGGAGGACAGCAGCTCCAGCAGGGGACCCCAAACTTCCCTTTCCCGAGCCACATTAGCAAGCTCTGACTGGGGGATCCCGAGGTGCTCCCAGGTCAGTGTGGAGATATAATCTCTCCACCTGGTCCTGGGTCTTCCTCGAGACCTCCTCCCAGCTGGACGTGCTTGGAACACCTCCCAAGGGAGGCGCCCAGGTGGCATCCTTACCAAATGCCCGTACCACCTCAACTGACTCCTTTCGACGACTCGACGACTCAGCGACTCTACTCCGAGATCCTCACGGCTAGCTGAACTTCTCACCCTATCTCTAAAGGAGAAGCCAGCCACCCTCTTGAGAAAACCCATTTCGGATGCTTGTACCCGTGATCTTGTTCTTTCGGTCATGACCCACCCTTCATGACCATAGGTGAGGGTAGGAATAAAAATTGCCCGGTATATCGAGAGCTTTGCCTTCCATCACAACGGTGCGGTAAAGCAATTGCAATTCCGCTCCCGCTGCTCCGATTCTCCGGCCAATCTCTCGCTCCATAGTCCTCTCACTTGCAAACAAGACCCCGAGGTACTTGAACTCATTCACTTGGGGTAAGGACTCATTCCCTGCCCGGAGTAGGCACTCCATCGGTTTTCGGCTAAGAACCATGGCTTCAGATTTAGCAGTGCTAATCCTCATCCCAGCCGTTTCACACTCGGCTGTGAACCGATCCAGTGAGTGCTGGAGGTCACGGACCGATGATGCCATCAGGACCACATCATCAGCAAAAGATCCACAGGCTACCGAACCGCAACCCCTACCCACCACGACTACGCATCGATATCCTGTCCATGAATATCACAAACAGCATTGGTGATATAGCGCAGCCCTGGCGGAGACCAACCCCACCTGAATCAAGTCCGACTTACTGACGAAAATCCATACACAGAGCTCTCGCTTTGGACATACAGGGATTGGATTGCCCTTAAAAAAAAACATACCCTATACTATATATATATATATATATATATATATACATACATTTGTACATGTGCAGAAAACAGAAAACTGCAAACAAATAGAAGCACATACCGCAGCAGTTTATTTTATCATGGCTAACACCATGTATCAAAGAGCTTTTCACTTTGATCACAAACTGCTGAAATAGATGCAATGGACGATTTTACGATCAACTGGTGGACTAGGTCATGTCACTGTGACATCAAGATGTGCCTTGTCCTTCCAACACATACACCTGACACATAATAGCACGTTTGCACTTTGTCGTTAGTTACGCACTTTTCAGTGGTGTTGTCATGATTTTGCCTGCATCGTATTGTTTTCAAAAAGAGAAGCCTGTTTTTAAACAGGAATATGAACTTGAACATAAACAGTTTATTGAAGTAGTCTATGTCCTTCTTTTTCTGAACGGAGTGGGCAGTCCATTCTTTCTGATGTGTTATTTGAACTTCAAACTGTAGACGGAGACAACAAGTGTGATCGCAGTATAAGCCACGAGAGATTCATATGCATTGCCAGTGCTTGAAGGCAAACATATGTGAGTTCTTTACGGGTGAAGGTTCTCAGTTTCCAGACGGTATTGATATTTTTTTCCTTTTGTTTTCAAGGAAAATGAAGTGAATTCTCCTGGGGAGGCCAGTTTTTTCTAGATTGTTAAAAGACCTTCGGTCCGTGATAAGTGCTAGCAGAGTCTGTGGCTTTGAGGCCTATGGGATGAATATTTCTCTGACACAATCCTCCTAAAATAGGCGTGTTTGGTCAAGAGCTGTTAACCACTCCATTCCCCCGTCTCCCCTCCTGTCATCTCTTCTCCTTCTGCTGCTGTCGCTTCCCACCTCTCTCGCTCCAATGACAAAGTGACAAGTGAACAATGACTCATGTGGAGGAAATAGAGCCCCATTACATATCTCTTGTGTATCTCACTGAAGTTGCCCATGGCAGAGTTGCCTGGGTCAAGGACCGGTTGGCATTTTGTTGGAGAACTCAAAATAAAGAAGTGGTGCATAATCCTTGACATTGTTTTGCCTATCTATTAAACCAGGTGTCTTAAAATATAAACCACTAAAGGCGCTACTTAGAGGGCCACTTCATTAAAAACCATGTCCTGTAATAACGGTACATGTAAAGAGTTAGCACTACTTATTGGATAGGATACTGCTCGCTTCCAGCCCAGGAAGCCACACACCATATTGCATGCTTCTAAAGTGAGGTAGAGAAGCTATAGTTTTGGACATGTATAGGAACAATAGGTACAATCTAAGCATGTTATCACATATGTTGTATGTACCCCTGCGGTTACCTCCTGAATAAACCAGTTCCACACAAATATGTAATCTAGAAATCCCCACCTTCAAGGAACACTGGACTATTTTAAAATAGTAATATAGTTAAATATCTGTATAACTGGTGAAATCATTGACCATGACCATGAAATCCATGCGTAAGCCCTGACATTTGTCTGTTTTGTTGTCTGCTTGTCGCATACTGTAATGACATTGTCAGTGGTGCGTCGACCGTCTTTTCAAGGCCCTCTGGTACAAACTGCTGTGAGTAAGGGCAATTTTAGAATCGCTGCACAAATTGAATAAGTGGATGCGGTTGCGGTGGCTGAATAGGCTTTTCTACTGTTTGTGCTAAAAATGGCCAAATCTGGTCTACTGGTACAGAATCAGAGACCTCTTCTATAGACTGTAAGGCATACATGTACTGTAGATGGAGTCTGAGATTTATATTTCAAATTGGTTTAATTAAAGGTGAAATGTTTAGAATATGGCCACTGTCGAATCAACACTCCAAACAATTAGGGGGCAGAATTTCAGCAGGCGTTGTGATCTCCACGATCCTCCTCAGAGCCTCTGCTCCACCAACAACAAATGTTTCTGTCAATCCACTATGTCCACACACAATCTGAACTATCTGCCAACTAAGCCAGTTAGCATACTACATGTGGTAGATATCTCTGCAACGACATAACATCAAAACAGTTATTTCTTAAGTTATTAACATAACAAAATGTTGTTGATTTTTTACAAATATTTGAAACAAAACTAAATAATGAAATAAAAAATACACATCACATTTAACGAAACACTGACATGTCTTACAATTACACTTTGATCACGGAATGGCCAGACAGTGAAATGTAAATGTACAGTATGCAGGAGAAATCTTCAGCACAGTACAATAGCTTGTGGTTCTCGAGGTTTTTCATTCTCTCTGAGCTTTCCACCCCAAGGGCTTGATTTAGATGAAATGTCACTTTTAATGGAAAATAAGATAGACGTGAAACCACAACTTGGAATATGCTTGTGTAAGTAGTGCAGGGGAGAGACGTTAACAGTGGCTCTTGTGTTTTCCCTTGATTTTACTTTTTAGGAATTCATTGGCTCCCTGTATGATATTAGTGTTGTAGCAAGCGCAGTCCCCAGGCAGGCCCACTGCTGCTGCTTATAGATGTGTATGCGACTGCAGGAGACGCACAAGGTGTGACAGAGACTCCAGTGGCCCAGCGCTTTCTCATGGTGGTGCAATCACATCACTTAGCGGATACTTGTATCCACAGTTATTTACAGTGAGTACAATTATTACAAGCAGGTACTGTTGGGGGCTCAATAATATGCTTACAGGGCTTCTGGGGGATCAAACCTACAACCTCCTGGATGGGAATTAGCCACTTTTAAAACTAGATGATCCTGCTCCAAATTACTCTGTCAATTATTTCGACTTTTATGTTCTGTACATCTCACACTCTTATGGAAAAGTGCTTTGTTGACATCTCTCTCTCTCTCTCTCTCTCTCTCTTTTTTTTAATATTTTCTATGTAAAGAATAACATGGAAATATAAAATGGAATATACTGTTGTCTAATTAAAGTGGTGTTAAAACTCAAACGCTCTCTCTCTCTCTCTCTCTCTCTCTCTCTCTCTCTCTCTCTCTCTCTCTCTCCACCTTTAATCTGGCCCCTATCTGCTTTCCTCTCATCTAGCCTATGGGATTGTGTCACAGCCATGCTCGCATTAAGGATACACACAGCTGGCTTTAATGTGCAGTGAGTGAGCGAGCGCAGGGATACATTCCTCTTGCATGGCTCTCGTGCATCCAGCCAATGGTCTGCATCAAATCGTTGGTTCCATCTTAATGTCAGCGGTGCGTAAATGATTGTTGCATGCTGTAGGCTGTCTCTTAGCCTTAGCTATATGATTGCCCTCAACATTAGTTATCTAAGCGCGCTGTGTTTAGGTTTCTATGGTAGTGCTGTATACACCGCTTGAATCCCATTTGGCAGCATAGTAATTAATGTATCCTTATTGATCTTCTGTATCCCCCAAGCCCTTAAGCAAGCTAGCCTAAAAGCTAAAAGCTGCATTGTTGATTGAATGCACAACCAAATTTCAGATGCAATCTGATATCAGTCCCCGTTGGGCAATGGCTGGGAGAGGGCCAGATTATGGACATTCAGCTGCAGTGGTAATGATTCATCTCATTATATGAGATACAAGGGATTGTAATTGCGAGTTTGTCACTGGGCAACAGGCTCTGCCCTCGTCATCATCGCGAAGACGAGCACAGCACTGAATTAGATGCTGGAAAGACCACTTCCGGTGCTGAGCAGTTCTGGCTCAAACATATTCCTCATTTCTTTTCTGGCACACAAGGTGAAATGCTTCTGATTTTCATAATAAGCTTTTCCCACTAGCGTCCAGCAAAATCTGGCATTTACTCAGGTCAGATCAAATACGTATGGAGGAAATAAAATGCTAAATGTTTGCCCAAGGAACTGTAACTCCCTTACTAGAACTTTCCTTCCTCTCATATTTCCTTACCCTATTCTGAATTTCTCTCTCTCTCACTCGCGTTTTTCACACCAGGTGCAATCCTTCCATTCATTATCCGGGAGTATGCCCTGGTGTGGAGATGAAAAGAGGTGATATGTAAGACTAAAATGCATCTCAGAGAGGTAGAGAACAGACAGTTCCAATAAGCAGCATACTGTATATTTGTACAGTTGATATACTACAGAAGCAGAATCAGAGATAAGCATGCCCACCAACCCTTCAGTGGGCCTTTGGGAGTCAATCCACTTGGCTTGTCATTTAGATTTCAGTGCCTTTATGACTTCCACGCTTAAGTTTTCCAGCTTAACCCCCAGGTTACAGCTTTGGGAAATAAACAACTATTGAGCGATGGTTAGCCGGAGCGAAATCTGGAGAAGAATGATAGGAAGAGTAATGGTACAAGACAACACAGCGGACGGTAGACGAGTCAGAACCGAGATGGAAGGAAGGAGGGGGGGGGAGAAAAAAAAAACTTGTAATAATAGCTCACCTTATATCTCCCTGTGTGAAGGGCATTACTTGGAAGTTTGGAAATGCCGTTGTCATGGCAACATATCTTTTTTGGCACTGGCCTGCGGGCGGGGGGTCTCTTTGTGTGTTTGTCTTTGTGTGGATGACGCTCACCGATAAAGATGTCACCCTGGGAAAATAGGTTTCCAACATCAGCGGTACGGAGCAGCGGACACTGTTGCCACTGACTTCATTGTCCTGGGCGGATTCAAAAGGCCGCTGTATCGAGCGTATCTCTGCTTTGTTTATATGCTGTGTGTTCTCACCCTAGCATTCTTTTTATTTTGTTCATACTCCCGGACTCAAAATCCTGAAGGAATGCTATTAACACTATTAAATGTGTTGCAGGTACTCACTTTGACTTACTGAAGATATAAGATAATACTTTATTGATCCCTGAAGGGAAATTCAAGAACATGCTCATTTATAGTTATTGAGCACTGTGAAAATAAATTAAAGGTTGTAGTTAATGTCATACAGTATGTGTTATTTTAGGCCTTACCCATTGGTATAACCTACCTTTTGGGCAGGAATTTTCTATATTTAGTGGGCATACTGTTTGCCTTTTATCTCAGCAGATTTAACATTCAGCCTCCAATCACCACAACATCCCAATTTTGGAAAGAAGAGAAGAAATTGTACAACGCAGTGTTCGGATACAAATTGAAGGCACACAATTTGACAATGTTTCCTCCACGAGCACAGCCCATGTAGCGTAAACACCCAACTAATATATATAGAGGACAGAGATCACAAAGCTCATTACTATGAGATCGGGATTAGAGTACTGTAGTGCTGTGATCTCCTCTGCCAAGAAGCGTGTCTTGAATGTTCTGGGTTTTGGTGCTCATGTTCATGGAAACCGACGATGCGCTGTGTCTGGGTGCGTGCCTTGTTTCCATAACCTAACATGAGTCGTGTCTCTGTTGTTGCGTCTGAGGCAAAAGGCCTGTTTATCAAGCCGGCTCTGTTGATGCACGGGAGGTGCATTTTTTAATTAAAAGTCACCGTATCTCTCTCCCCAACATTGGGAGGTGTGATCACCGCCTGTCACTTCAGTTCAACACAAACATGTTTATTTTTGGTCCCAGATTCATTTAATGGGCTTGTCAAAACTGAAAATTAGAGGAGGCAGGGTGGGCCGATAAGCCCCTCTGTTATTAGATGGGCTGGCTACGTCGTTTGTCTGCTGGAGTTTGTCCTGCATTAATGCATAAATGCCCGTGCATGGCTAGCCACCATTAAAGGGTAATCTAAGAAAAATAGACGACCCTGTCCAACAGCTAATTCATTCCCTGACACGCCGAGTCAATTGATTAAAGTTTACCCAAGTTTGTCCAAACTTTCAGGAATAAATAATAGGTTTTACAGTGCCGTTGAGCCATAAATCTCTATTCGTTCAGCTAGCTGGCATATATCTATTGTACCGTCAGAACTACATGAGGTATGTTTAAAAAAAAAGTTAATAGATTTGAGCATGTAGAGAGCTAACATTGAGAGCTAACATTGGATAAGCATAGGTGCACATAATGTTTGAGCTAGTTACTGTGTCTTCTGTGTTACAGATGGAAAAGAAAGTCTGTCCCATAGAGAACACATTGTCTTACTGTTGCTCAATGCACACCGTGAATGGTGGAACTGTCAGTATGTGACCTGTGAAATAACACGGCTACAGAAAGCACACTGTTATCAGATATACAAGAGCAAATCCAGACGGCCACATTTCTCGCCTGTGCGCGATACACACTGTTGTAAATGTATTGTAGTCCGGTTCTTGCGCTGGTGTTGGATTAGGTTGTATGCCATTCTTTCGGTGGCAAGACTGAATGGTGGAGATAATGGGATTTCACAGCCCTTCCTACCATCTATAATATGCTGTGGTTCTATCTGTGCCGCAGAGGGTGGTTTGTATTGAAAATCTCTCCTTACTGAGGTTATGCTGACAGATGACAGCGTGTCATACAGGCAAGACCATCTGCTCCCGACGTGGGCTTTAGAAGAGAATATAATTGCATTATATGTTTATTGTGTTTGCTGTTCGACTCAATTGTCATCTCGTAAAAATGCAAATGGCGCACATATGGAACATGCTTGACGAACAGAGAGCAAAGATGGAATGGGAGGGGTAATAATGGATGACACGGGAAGACAAAACCCAGTACAATGACGTCAGAGGTCGGTCGTTGTAGTGACACACATTAATTACACTTTCAATTAGGCAATTTAGCATTTATTACTTCAATGTTTTGTGCCTTTAAGGTACAATATTGTCCTCATGCAGACACAAACACTCATATACAGACAAAGCTCACCCTCTCCCCTCCTGTCATTTATTTTTGCTACAAGCACTCCTTAGATGTCATTGTTCAAGCGTTCCACTAGCCACGGAACGACTAAAAAGCAAATACCCCATACGTGCCAGTATACAGCACATCATCCTTTCGTCCTTGAGGATTCTCCTACCACTTAAGAGTTTTCACAAACACACGGTAAAGTGCTGCCTCTGACCTTTTCAGTGCCTCCGTCTTACTCTAAAACCCCCTCTACTATGCACCCACATCTCCTATCACCCCATAGCCTTGCTCGCACACCTTTCTCCTTGAACTATAACCAAGGATGCTTGTGAGCACATAACCGGGAAAATCAATGCGTTCGAGTGCCTGTCGAGGCAACGTATTCGTTAAAAGCCTGTTGAATCTCCAGAGGTCATAATACAATAAACATTTGCCAGATGAGAGGACATTTTAATTCTTTCTGTTTCGTCATGTAAAGTGTTAGGTTGCAGGCACTTTAGTGTTTTCTGCTCTTGTCTGTTGTGTTTGCACTTCACGCAGGCCCAGGAGAGTGATTGGTAACCACGCTTGCACCTGTGGACCGGCTATAAAAGCCTATTAGCCTCTGGGTGTTTCCTATCTCTCCCTCTCCTCATTTTCACTGTGTTTTGGCCAGGCCTTAGGCCTGTTTCTTTAGGGCATCACAGAGCAATACCTCAGACCTACTGATACAGTGGGCCTCATGCACTAACGTGATAGCGCCTGTTTTAGGCGTACTTTCATCGCACTTTTTGCGCAAAAACAAGGCATTGTATTGTAAGAACAGCACACACATGGCAGAATTACTATTCTGCTGAAAAAAACACAGGACCGCAAGTTGCGCTTGGGGTAGATTGGGAGTGCAAACATACAGGAGGAGATGCTCAAGGAGAGAGTTATTACCTATTCCGTTAAATGTATGAAAACTGCGGTGCAAAGCGCAAGTCGGTTTTGCGGTGAAAACTCTCCGCCTCTGAAAAGCAGGTGTTATCCCAGTTAGCGCGTTTCTTTGAACAGGAGAAACAAGCAACGGCAACATTCATTGGTGTAAGATGAATACACAGGCCATGGAGAGACGTGCTGAAGGATTTGATTGCTTGTGTGCAAAATAAATGTTTATTCCACTTCTTTGATATACGTTTTATAGTCAACGAAAAATAATTATTTTGGGCCCCTGTTATCTCATCACATATAGACATGCAGGCTATTTATAAATAGGTCTACTTCATCGTTAAACTTGTTTTCTTTGACTGAGTCTCCTGTTCCATTGCTTTCGGGTGCTGCAACTTATGAATATAGCTGGAAAATACCCTACTCATGTTAACGGCAGGTTTAGAGGGCGGTGCCAAGCGCAGATGATGTGATCAGTCGCAAGTTTAATACATCCGACGTAAAATGCGATAGCACAAGGTGAGAAACCTGCGGTTTGGCTGTGCTCACTTTTATGTTGCGCTCGCTAACGTACGTACATGAGGCCCATTATGTCTCCCCAATCAGCTCTGTATAAACCCCTCTATCCATGACTTGATTATCCTTTGTAAAAATGTAGTGTGTAATTTCAAAAACGTTGGTTGGAGTTGAGGCATTTATGTTGTATGGTGTGTTTGGTACAGTGAATCATAATGCTATCACTGCTTGGAATGTATTCAGGCGCCCTACACAAAAAATGCTGAGTATGTACATTTGTTGTGCTTACTTGCATTTAAGGGGAGCAATAATAACTTTTGACATTTTGAATATTTCCAGACAGACAGGATCTGGATAAAGACATGCTGCAAGTCTAAATATAGATCCATTATATTGGCTGTGGGGAAAACACTGATGGCAGCTGACCTCAGTGTGTTGGAGTCCTCTCATTGGTCAGTTCAGAGCAAGTGCCAGTTTTACAAAAGCTCACAGAGTAGCCTGATGTCTCTTGGGAGCCAATCAGCAAGCAGGTGAGGTAGAGAAGATATCGGAGCCTTTCTAAGTGAGCAGGAGACAGTGGATCTAACCTGCAGGGGCAAGCATACAGTATGTCTGTAATGGCTCTACTGAATGACTCCATACATGTTTAAACTATTGATATTGAGACATACTACTGTGCAGTATAATACTGTAAACACATCATTGTTCACTTACTGTATTCTTGTTTTCTGATTGTGTGTAAATATGTATTGTGTATTGTATATTTATCATTTATCTTTGTTTTCAAATGCTCTGCTCCACGTGACCGCAGAGCTCACTGGTGGTCTGTTTTGTGTCTAGATATATTCTATCTTGCTACGTCCCAAATATACAACCAGGGTACGCTATCTCCATGACAACACCCCCCCCACCATCATCACACACACACACTTCCCTGTTTTTCAAAGAGTCAACCCTTTATTAGACCACTGAGACACGATTTACATTAGCAGCGGTTGGGCTTAATCCCAAACACAGCAGAGAATTCCCACATGAGCATCAGGAAACGATGACCTATACTGGAATAATGCTGGCTAATAAACACACGTTGCTTGAGAAATGCCTTCAATCCACAGAGGGGTCCTGACGTGGATCCAGGCTACTTTACCTCTCCCATTTGCCAGACCTCACGGGACCTTAAATATGATATGAAAGCGATGCGAGTGGATGTGCAGAGGCAGTCTGCCTTAACTGTGTGTGTGTGTGTGTGTGTGTGTAATGACAAGCCAGTGAGCTGAGGAGAGGAGAATTGGGAGCTGGCGATATGCTGACACAGAGCTAATGCAAAAAGACTGCTGCAGAGCACCTCAAGCAGTCTCTTCACCTCTCTCATCCCAAACATCTGAGTTGCCTTTTACTCTGCCTC
>JAODTR010069753.1:0-15892 GCA_025399935.1 Amblyopsis rosae | reverse complement strand
CCCCCCCCCCCCCCCCCCCCCCCCCCCCCCCCCCCCCCCCCCCCCCCCCCCACTATATAAAATACACAGCAAAGATTAACATAAACAATGACATCTTACGGAGTGAGTGGGCAAAAGGTTTTACCGTAAATACACAGATAGGTTACACTGATAACTTAACATGTATGGAATGCACAGAAATATCTCCTCAAATGATACAGCACCATAAAACTTAACAAGTGGGAGGCATAGCCGAGGTGAACATGGAAACGTGGATTCAAGGGAGTCCTGCACAGCCCTCTCAAGGTATACTGTATATCAGAAAATGTGTCATAGATCGTCTGTACACCTGACAACATGTAAGGTATACATAACACGGACAGTAATAACTTAAACAAAGGCATTTGAAAACACTTCCCTTTAAATATACAACATATAAGGGAGCTTACAAAAAGCAAGTGTCCAGAAAAAGCTGGCTTCTTCTGAGGTTGTCGAAAGTACACTCTGTGAAGCTGACACAGTATATTTACAACAGATAAACAGTCTTTCCAGTTACGGTGCGAGTGATGAGTCAATCAACGCTGCTTCTTTTGGACATGATCACAGGCAGCCTGCCTATAAACAGCATTTTTCCTCTTCCATCCATATAATCTTTCCAACCTTGGTTAGTCACATCCTCCAGGCAAGTCATTACAGTACAAAAGAGCTCAACTGTGAGCAGGCGCCCCCAAGTGGCCAGTGCAGGTCACACTGACATTTGTCCCTTTGAGTGGAGAGCCTGCTGCAGCACAGCGGCTCCGGGTAGTCGCATGGTCCTAGTGCCTGCCGGAGCACGACTTGCAGCACTGCTGTCCGTAGAACTTGTGGTTACACACGCCGTGTTGCGGTACAAGGTGGCACCAGCCGAAATGATCCACACACGCCTCGTCTGAGGGAGAGACCGTGGGAGAAGATGGGATTTAGAAAGGTAGAGGCACACATTCACCCTGTGACTCGTGTAATGAAAGTCACTGTACAGCTACATCTCTTTCAATTGTGGCTCTGTACGACACGTCACACTAAGCACACCAGAAGCTCACACCAAATCAAATGTTCAGTGGGCCAGACACACACGCACACAAACACACACAAACACACACACACACAAACACTGGCGTAAACGTTTGGCCAGCTCTGCTGTGAAAACAAAGGATTATAAAATACACAGAGGGGATGTGATGTCATTCTCTGCTCAGGACACAATTATGCCACTATATATTACCATAATGAATGTGTTGTGCTGCTGTAATAAAGGGGGCTCAAATTAAAATACTGTATATGCGCCTCTAACCTATCCTAACATGAAGACGTGTTTGTGGACTAGCATTTGTTAAGGTCCTTCCCCACTTTGTTAGCTTACCCAATTTTAATTATCTTACTAAGTGTAAATGTAAAGGTATGCTTAAAGGCAGGGTCAGTCATTCTCAAGCACTAACATTACCTGCCCCAGACACGAATCTTTCAGCACCATACAGATAAGGTATGGGCTACACGTTACCTGCCCCAGACACGCACCTTTCAGCACCATACAGATAAGGTATGGGCTACACGTTACCTGCCGCAGACACGCACCTTTCAGCACCATAAAGATAAGGTATGGGCTACACGTTACCTGCCCCAGACACGCACCTTTCAGCACCATACAGATAAGGTATGGGCTACTTGTTACCTGCCCCAGACACACACCTTTCAGCACCCTTACCATAAAGATAAAGACAAGGTATGAGCTGGATGTTACCTGCCCCAGACACGTACCTTTCAGCAATGATCCAGCCCTGGGCAGCTGGCCGGGCAGCGTCCCCACCCAGCGTGGCACTAGCCCGGGGGCCGGGCCTGGGAATGTTCCAGGGCGGGGCTGGGGCTGGGGGGCAGGGCAGAAGTGTGTGTTGCACGCCCTGGAGGTAAAGGGCCTCTGGTGAGGCAGGCAGCCCGATGCCGGCCGCCCCTGACGGAGACACTGGATGGAGCGCGTCTGGACCCCCCCGCCACAGGACACCGAGCACTGGGGGTGGGGTGTGGGGTGGGGGCAGAGAGGGCGGCAAAGACAGCACAGGGAAGAGGAGTGGGGTTGAGAGAGAAGTGGAAGGACATTATAAATAGGCGACAGTGATTCTAACGGGGCGGGGGCACAGTATTGGCAGGGGGTCAGTTATTCAAGAACACTTGCTAACGTGCTAATGCTTCCTAACTCAAATCAAAACAATATCCCTCCTCACCCCCCACAATTTCTTATATATTTATATATTTCTTTCATCTGATTCTTTTAACCAGTCTTCTATTTCAGTATCATGTTATGTATCTTTATTGTATTTTTTATGCACGTAATTTTTTTTATTTTATTTACTTTTTAATCTGATTCCTTTAACCATTTTTATTAATGTTGTTTCTCTGTATTTATGTATTATTTTATGGAAAGCACAACTGTTGATGTATTTAACTATATAAATAACGATTATTATTATTATTAGTATTATTATTGAAACGCATTGGTAAGACAAGCGCCATTGTTGTTGTGAGCGGTGTTCGCCACTTTGCTTATGTTCCTATTGCTTTATCGGATTATTGTTTCAGCACACAGAACGGTAAGCTAGCGACATGCAAGGAGGTATTTGGTGAATTTGACAAAAAGTTTATTACGTTTACAATTAGTTTGCATTAGCTGACATGGAAGCTTGCCCTCCAGCAGGCTGTCAGAAAGGCATCTACGCCAGCGTTCAAACATGCCGAGGTGTGGGGAACCCTGGTCCTTGTGGGCCGCTGCCCTGCATGTTGTAGATGTCTCCCTCCTCCAACACACCTGGTTCAAATGAAATGGGTCGTTAGATGTCTGATAACGATCCATTCATGTGAATCAGGTGTGTGGGAGCAGGGAGACATGAAGGACAGCGGATTTCCCGCCCCTGCCCTAAGACATAATAGATGTTGCAGAACAAACAGTCCTGCCTGCACCCCCCGCTTGCTCCTGTAGGTGGCGTCTCGGGCCCCTTACGCATCCCCCCATCGATCAGTGGAGTCGAGGTGTATTTTCGGCGAACATCCAGGCATGCTAGTTATTCTGTAAGGCTCCACCAGCTGCGCTTAGAGGAAACGGCTTGAAGCGCCAGTTTGGAAAGCACCCAACGCAGCAATTCCACCACCCCACCCCACTGGTACAACAGACAGAGCTAACTTTGTTTTTACACCAACATGTCTCGCATGTATTAAGGTGAATTATTACTCCAAACACACCTGGTAAACATAACTGTGCTGCAATGGGGGAGGGGTGGGGTTAGGTTGAGACTTTCAGTGTATGGCTCGAAGCTACCGTTACTGAATTGCAAAGGAAAAAGCAGTATGGCCCACTAGCACACTGGCCCGCCCTCTTCAAGTTGGCCAAGGTCATCAAACTGTATCCTCCAGAGATATTAAACAAAGAGGTCTGTAACCCCTAAATGGGGTTCTTAGTGTCACTACAGGTTATTTGACCCCAAACCGCTATCCTTCCTATAATTCATTTACAGTATGTCCAAACATCCAGATTAACATATATACATCCTATAATAATCTATAAATATATGAATCTGTCATTTATTTGAATGGATTAGCGTTTTATACGGTGCACAGTTACAAAGTACTGTTATATACTGTAGGCTGACCCGATTAAATAAGTAACACAATTTCATATGATATGTAAAAGGGGGTCCCTCTGCCTTGTTTCTATCAGCCTTGGTCCTTGGCCTGAAAAACATTGAAGACCTCTGGCATAAACTTCAAATTAACCAATCACAAAAGAAGCAGGCCTTAGTTGTCCCACACCAACAGGTCAACAGCAAATCTGACAGATGTGAACCCTCCAATCACAGCATGCCGTACAGTACTGTAGCGTACCTGTTGCCACGGAGAGGAGTACCAGCCCTGGACCACGGCGCTGGTCGTGGTCCTCCCAGGGACCTGCGGCCGGGCAGGTGCTTCTGGGCACGGGCTACGCATGCAGACCTGCTGGAGCTCCACCATGGGCTTGGCCATGTTCCTGCACCGACGGACGGGGAACTCCACGTAGCTGGAACACACAGTGTGTGGAGAACGGTGTTTTGTCAGGTTCAGTGTGAATCTGCATGAGTTCTATGTGTTGTACTTACTGTGGTAACACCTCTAATAAGAATGTGGCATTATAGGTTAAGGCATTATATGACAGGACTTACGACAGTGGTATGTACCGACTTGTATTGTTACGCCAAGATGCAAGAGATGAGGTGGTAACAACTGTTGTTACGACAAGATGCAAGAGAGTAGGTTATAACGGTGGCGGACATGCACCAATAGCATTGGATCCTATGGTTAGATCCCAACTTCTGTGGATTTCACGGAGGAACCTTGCATGCTAAACTATGTATTGGCCTACGTTTTGGCTCACGCCCGCGGCTGGCTGAGTTTTGACTTGTTCTTAGGTTTCTGTGGCTTTTCATTAGTCATATTTGAGGATACAACTTTTTTTTTTATTGTTCCTGGTGTGTATATTTTTTTCTTCTTCTGAGTTTCTTTGACTTTTCATTAGTCGTGTTTTATACGCCAACACACACACACCCTATAATCAGAGTCAAGGCACGTGTTGCATTACACTCTGCCGCCCTAGAGAGTCTACAACTTGATGTTCAGGCATGACGGATGAGTCTATTTTGCGGTGCAGGCACATACCCTCCTTGGGAATCTCGTTCCCCACAATGCAGCTCTCTCTTCTGGACACCTGAGCCACAAGACCTGGAGCACTAGAGGAGAATGGAGGAAGAAGAGACAAGAGATACGGGGAATGGAGTATTTGTTTGTTGTCTGTTTCTGTGTGTGTGTGTGTGTGTGTGTGTGTGTGAGAGTGTGTGTTTGTGTTTGTGTGCGTATGTGTGTGTGTGTGTGTGTGTGTGTGCGTGCATGCATGCATGGGTATAAGGGTTTGTTTCCATAGTAACAGAAATCACAAGGACACTTTCTGACACTACCATCATACAGAGAGAGGTACTCAGCTCGCTGTCGCTAAGGATTCTGCATTTTTATTCTCAGTAATAGACAGACTGTGTTTGTTGTATCTGTACTGAGAGACAGACAGACAGAGAGAGAGAGAGAGAGAAATGTGTCTGTATGCTCAATAATTGATATAACTATGGATCTTTCCAAATCTACTAAATTATATTTTACTCAAATAGTAGGCGAGGGTCAATCATTTATATCAGTTATTTTGTTTTTAATTAAAGAAACAAACCAAAGCAATAACATCAATTTATTATCTTCACTGTTTTCATGTTTAGAATAGATTTAAAAAATAAATATTAACTTAGCCTTTCCAAAGTCAGTAAATAATAAATACTAAAAGATAAAATAGTTGCAGTGCCACCTCAACAACTGTATTTCCCTCATAAATGAGAGTAAAGATAAGCCTGAAATTTGTAGTACTCCCTTACCTTTCTGATTAAAGGACAAACACGTCACAAATCCAGACGATTTACCCCAAATTTAACCATCAAACAAAATCCATTCCTGTGCTACAATATGAACTGGTGGATAGAGAGAGCAGAAAGGTATAAGAGCAAGTTGATATATTTTACACCAGCATCTACAGTAAAGAGCTCATATTGACAAAGCAAATAACTTCTTTCACATGGCTAGGAAAACCGACTTTGTCCAGGACTTTGGAAAGGTCAATATAGGAGCTAATTAGAAAGTAGCTAATTGCTGTTGATAATTGCTGTGGACTTCATGCTATTACCTCTATTCTATAACTATCTCCGGCAAAGTACTACAGTATTTACAATTCCTTTAGGAGTTGGTAATTTAGCTTACAGGGATTTTATCCCGTTTACCAACTGGAGACCCCGGAATGGAGAAGCATGTAGAAGCAGGAGAGTGACTTTACCACGAAAAAGCACCGATTTGTTGCTAAGTTCATTTCCGCAGGGAGCATATTCCCTGCTAAGTCATCAGTGAAAAAGTGTCTAAGCAGATAATTGAAAACAAAGGGGCTCATCTTCATTAACCTGTTTAAATATATGTGTACACTAAATGAAGCAATAAGTCAAGATCAATGTTGCGGTTTGTATAAATGTGCTGACATTTCAGCTTGAGTCATGCTTCTGCTCCCAAGCTTTATTGCAGAACGCATATCAGAGATGATTAACGGGTATTAACCTGGTGCCACTGTGGCCTGGTTATTATCATCATGAGTCTACAGTAGACACAGCGCATCTGTATTCTCACCGCAACACGGCAAATACTGGAAATTATAAACACAGTTGAAATAAATATGATATACCAAATTGTTATGATAACACTGTTGGTTAGATGGAGACAGAGCCATGTTGAAGAGCCGATGGAAGTTCAAAATTCTCAAAGTTCACGTAATTCATGTAGACGCAAAACAGTTCCAGAAAGCGCTTTGCAGGCATTTTAACTGATAAATACGGATACATAACTGCAATTTTGGGTCATTAATAGTGAATGCATCACTTTACATTTAAAATATATTCCATAGGATGCTTCTAACATTCGCAGCTATCTTCCCGGAACTGTTCCGAGATTCACGATCCGTCATTGCTGTGAACTGCTGTAGAATGGTCCATTGGAGTGAACGGAGTTGACGCAACTCTCTCTTCTACATGGCTCTGGATGCTATTCTTGTATACTATGCTATACCTGTAAACCTGGCTAATATGTTAATCACTTACAAACTCTGGTAGGCTAACATGGTGACGACTCAATGTGTTTCTGTTTTGTACTAATGTCTCCTACCTCTTCCCAGGCCGTAGGGACCCAGTGCAGCCTCTCGTTCCTGGGACAGCGTCTCACAACGCAGCCCTCCTGGGCCTTGGGCCTCTGCTGCTGCCTGCACATGCTGTCGGGGACCACCGCCACTTCGGCACCAGGCTCTGCACTGCGGCAGAACACGCCGCGTTTCCGCAGGCCCCGCCCACAGGTCTTGGAGCACTGCAGGACCAATAGGGGAGGGGAGGGGAGGTGTCAGAGGAAGGAGTTGGGGAGCTCTACCTGGGGTCCACACAGTACAGAACCAGTAATGGGTAGCTGTAACCAGTGTTGGGAAAGTTACTCAGGAATAGTAATAAGTTACTATTAACGTATTACTCTTTCAAAAAAGTAATTATAATACTTTACTTATTACTGGGTTTTAAAGCAATTAGTTACATAACTAGTTACATTACTATATTACTTTCACAATCACTACCCTGCCTTGCCCCTTCTGAAACATGACAACATGTTTAGCCAGCTCATTTTAGAATTGAAGCCTCGATATACAACAATAATTAAGGTAAATTAATTGAAAACATTGCAGCCTATCAAACCAGATTGTACAGGTTGGTTCAAATAGTTTGCTAGGACCAGAAATGTCATTCTTGTAACCCAGTAATGCAGCATTACTTGTATTAGTAATTGTAATATTACAGTATTACTTTTTTTTTAGAAAAACTAATTAGTTACACTACTAATTACTGAAAAAAGTTAAAAATATTACAGTAACTAGTTACTGCCTAACATGTAACACAATAAACACAAAACAACACTTTAAACCTTTCAGCCGGCGACCCCCAAATTAACAAGACTTGTGACCTCCTCTCTGACCTGTGACCTCCACTTTTTCCAGAGGTGGTTGAAGCATAACAGCCATTTCATATTTTTTATAGTAATTTTACATAGGCTAGTAGCAATGTCAAATTCATGTTTAGACTGTATCATCAATTATGGCTAAAATATGCTATTTATGATGTTTTTTTAATGTTATTTTTGGAATCAAGGCGCGAATGACTCCACTAAACCAGGGGTGCGTTCTGCAAACTGAGGCGAACGTTCATGACAAAGGTGTTTCCTTTTAACTTTTTAATTTGAACGTTAAATTGTAACGTTTAGTCCAGTGTCCATGTGTATACGCTGAGATCTACCTCAGAACGGTTATGTGTGTTCGCAAACGTTCACAATGAACTCAAAGCAAAAGAAAAAACTGTATGAAAATGTTTGCTTTAATTTGCCAATTTAAACGCACCTCAGATGCTGAATGCAATTGTTATAAATCACTTGTCACAGGTTGAGAAAAAATAATCTTATCTTCACACACCCTAGCATTATATTAAGACAGATGTAAGACAAAAGCTTATAGTCAGCTTATAATATATTGTGAGAGACACTTTACATTATTATATACCAAACAACTTGTAATGTGTTCCATATATAGAGAAATCACCAGCATATTACCGCCTCCACGACAACAACAGTGTCAACAATGCTCTTGAAAATACACTAGTTCCATGAACTCCCTGTGGAGCTCCTGGACACAAGCCATGGTCCCCTGGGCACCCAGTTTGACAATCATGAGGTAGAAAAATACACAAGTGACCGGGGAAAAGTAGCTTTGTGTAAACCCCTTCCCGCGGGACTGAAGACTACACAGCTTCCAGTAAGGCTTGGAGGTCCACACTGGAATATGTATTATTCAACGGCAGATGTGCGCACACACATTTACATGGACACACATACAGCCGCTCACCGACCACTGAGTTCAACTATGATGCTTAAAATTAAATACAGCTTTTATATGATAAAATCCTATATTTATGTTTTTATTTTATTTTACAGTATGCCTGGTATAGGGGTACTCTGGCTTATAATAATAATATAATAATTGAAAAGGGGAACCATACAGCCAAAAAGGTTTAAGACCACATGTTGACCTCCGAGTGACTTTATTAAATACAGTACAGACACACTAAACTATAAACCCATTGGCTGATTGTTGTGGCCTAAACTGGGCAAAAAATCTATTGTTGTCTGTTAGTATTTGGAATAGCTTTACAAATGTGCGCTTACCAAAATTTTTATATCAAAGACTAAATAAATATAGTGAATCGTGTCATGATGCCAGATACAGGGTATTTCATCTTTGCATTTTCAGGGGAATAACTAATTTAGCACAGATAAAAATAGAAAAACATCTAATAGAGTATTAAGCCTTAAATCCTATTAGCCAAGTTATCACCAAAGAGCAGCTAATCCCACAGCAGACATTAGCTGTCTAGATGGAAGTCTTGTATTCAACTTGTATTATTTCACGACTTGAAAGCAGTACACTGTACGCATCAGGAGACACTTTTATCAGCGTCTGATAACAAATACAATCACAGAAGATCTTTATAATATCACATAAAACAACTAATTGTCAATTACAATACATTACATATTATCAAGTGGCAAGTTAAGTATTTAAATCTTTCCCGATAGCGCTACAGGGATGTTTACAGTATATATGTATCCACTCTGTTCATACTACAATATTGCATAACGATAAATTATAGTCTCTTTCAGGAAAGTCCAATTCTGATTATTTGTTTAAATATAGATGTTTTCCTATGCTTAATCTTCATAAATGAAAGGTTTCCCAAGGCAGACCACATGTTTTATAAAAAGCCCTTTAGAACTCTAATTGAAAAAGCTAAACCTTATTTAATAATGTAAATAATAACATTTAAAGTATATTGTCACAAATTAAAATAATATATAATATAACTCTAAATCTCCAACAGAGGGCAGCAAAGATCTTGATTTTAGCTTTGATTTCAGAAGTAGCCCGAATGTGTATTCTTTCTCTCTCCCCCCCTCCCCCTGTCCCCCATTCCCTCCCACTCTCTCTTAGCTTCTATGTCCGCATCCCCCTCCTCCTCTCTCCACCAACCCCCCTCTCCCCCTCTCTCTCACACACACACACACACACACACACGCGTACACACACAGTAAATACTACAGGTATATTGTGCTACCTCTCAACCCAAACACCTCCTCCACCTCCCCATCACCTCCTCCTCCATCACCACAACCTCCTCCTCGACCTCCTCCACCTCGTCCTCCGCCTGGCCTGACCCACCTGTGACCAGGCCCCCGTGCTCCACTGGGGCGGGCAAGCTTGGGTGTGGCAGGGCCCCAGCTGTGCGGGCGACACCACGGGACACAGGGAGTGGGCTGCCGCCTCCTCCCGCTGATAGGTCACCTTCCGCAGGCAGCGCAGCACCCGGCTCTGCTGGCCGCCCCCGCAGGACCGGCTGCACTGGCCCCAGTCGCCTGTCGCCCAGCTGGGGAGGAGAGGGAGAGACGATGGGGTGGGGGGGGTGGAGGTTAGCAGGGTCGAACTGGTAGCAACACCTGCTGCTTTCTGTTTACCGCTACAGCGAGCGACAGAGGGTGGCGCTATACGCTCGGCTACTAAACCTCCCAGCAGCAACGACTGTTGAGCGTTGGTGGAATGCGCTACTTTATGCTAATTTCCAGCCAGCGCCCAATGACGGAGCTCGGCGACAACCAATAGCAGTGTAGATGCTCTAGATGCGTTATAAAAAAATATAAGGAAAACACTTTTAATTGGGGTGTCCAGTTTCTTAATATTTACGATGCATCTCTGGTATCGTACAGAGATATCATTCTTCAAATGAATGCATGGGAAGCTAGTTTCAGAGATCGTTGAGAACAGGATCACTGGTGAGTGGGTTGCCATGATCCTACTCTGTATAAACAAAAGAATTCCATCCTAAAAGATTTATTCTAGCGGGAACGCAGTTCACGTTTGCCGTCCTTTTATTTCCTGGTTGCCGCTGGCAACATTAGGAAGACGCGCCTCTTCCCCCGAGCAACACAAAATTGGCCTCGGCAACAGCTTCACCACAGGTCGACCGATTCGCATAGCTTATCAAGCCGACAGTGTGACCATACGACTGAACTATACAAATTAACACAATGCAGCATCATAATCACCACATTTACATGGACAGCATTCGTCAAACACTTTTAGAAGTACGCTTGTCAGTATTAGAAGTGATCATAATGCACCAGTCGTACGCAGCCGACATTCTGTTAGCATAATAACGGCAGTGTGCTATCAGATTTAACTACATATCTGTCCACACTGTGTGCACTTGGCCCGCACGGTAGGGGTCACGGCGTGCACACGCACACGTGCACACCCACTCAAGTAAACACACAAGTGCGCAGGCTGCACTTGTGTGTTCCAGTCTCTCATCGGGGCAGCAACCACATGCCATCCTAATCAGGACAGCCAGCCACAGACCAAACCTTAATACGATGCTTTTATTTTGGGTCCAAAACACACGCACACGCACGCACACACACACACACGCACACTGCATGTGCACGCATTCACAGCGGACAGACGTGACCATTTCCAACCACGGAGTTGAGTACAGACAAGGAGTTGTTAATTATTTTTTCTATATTTAAAAAGGTATGGTTAGCCATTCTCGAGAATGCTTGCTAACTTCGAGCTCAAACAAGAACAAACTTCCCCAGAAGCTCCACTCCACATACTATGTTGGCATTGCAATGTGCAATATAGTATTGGTTTTTTTTTTGCAACTTTGTTTATGTTCCTATTTACGGAGCAGGGGCTGTGTAGAAGTGCCGGATTCATTTTTTCAGCACGCACAGAGAATGGTAAGGTAGCGAAATGTGAGGAGATATTTGATACACTTTAGACACTGAAATACCCAGCTGGCTTCCGGTCTATATTGGAAATTGGAATGCGAAAAGATTAATAATTTTCATGGTGGTGGTGACGTTTGGCTATGGGGCTGCCTACAGCATGTGCTTGTTAGCTCAGGGCAGACTATGCTATGTTCAACGAATGAGTAGCTTCTCTAGCTTCTTCAGCACCCCAACGTGTCACGGTGGAGCTAGCCTTGTCTTTTAGACACGGTAGCAACAAAATACACAGCAGTTTTTAATGTAACACCCAGAGCTGCGCCTCCCGTTGCTACTGTAAGTCGCCGGTGTGCGCTCCTCTGTTCGACGCCCACCTGCTTCCCCCCAGCGCACAAGCAAAGGATCGTTTGCTGATTTCCTTTTTTGTGTGTCTCATGTCTCTCTCCACCTGAAACCTCACGCTAAAGTTGTAATGCAGTTCAAGTAATCTGTTACTCCCTGTTATCTGTTATATGCCATTAATGCTATTGCGATTGTTGATGTCCAACATGAACAAGACATGCTCAACTATAGTGTGAGATTTCCATCCTATGCACCATTACAAACAACGGTAAATATAAAGGTGAACATATATTCTTCAACTATGCTAATGATAGTGTGGCATGGCGTTGCCAGGACGACACTGCCGTCCCACTGAATTTGTGCAAAGTATGCACTTTGTCCCCTGGTAGGTAGAGAGTTTGGACAAACACACACGCACTTGCATACTTCTGAAAACCCTAACACATGTCTACATACACACACGCACGCACACACAAAGAAACCACAAGCCCACTGCATGTGTGTTCTTATAGTACCCTATCTGTAGGCAGCACTATACATATCTGGAACTAAACATTAAAACCATAATGTGCACACAGCCCTCCACCACCGTAATGACACTGTGCAGGGTATGACCACAATAATGTGCACACAGCCCTCCACCACCGTAATGACACTGTGCAGGGTTATGACCTCAAACTTACAACACACTTTCGAGTCGAGACCAACGTGTGCTGACCTAATGACCTCTTCTATTCCTTCCCCTCCTCTCCTCTCCTCTCCCTTCCTCTCCTCTCCTCTCCTCTCCCTTCCTCTCCTCTCCTCTCCTCTGGTTTGGTATCTCCTTCTGTAACTGCTGCTTCACTACTAATGAAAGCCCACCGCTGTTTCCAAAATAACTCCTATGTCTTGGCCTCCGGGGCAAATGAGCGGTCTTACAACCTTGAGCTTGAGAGATGGTAAGGGGGGGGGGGCCTGACGGTTCCTCCCTGCCTCTGACCCGCTTCAGTAGGAGCAACAAATTTCCTTCGTTCCCTTTCAAGCCCAGCAGACAAATGGGACGCCTTGGCTAAACTGCAATTTTGAACGTGGGAGAGATGTGACCTGTAGTGTTGAAAGCACCATTTTTGGTTCTGGCTCAGAGATTTGTTTGTCTTTCTTTGTTTTCTCCTTCTTCCCCCTGGTGTATAAATAACAATATATGCTTGCATGTGAGTGTGCGTGTGCGTGCGCGAGTGCGTGTGTGCACGCGTGTGTGTGTGTCATTGGAGGATAAGAGATTCCTGTGCCACTGTGTTTTGCTGCAAGCCACCATTGACTTTGTCTTAATCTGTTTCTCTCTGGAAAATGTCAATATCTGATAAAAAAAAAAATGGGTTGCAGAAATCTAATCTCATCACTACAGAACACTGAATAATTTCTTATCGGAAAATGTTTCTTACATCTTGTTACAGCTCTGTCCTGTATGTTTGTATTCATTTTCTCAATTAAAGCAAACTATATTCAATTGTAATCTAAAATTCACTAATCTAAATTAAAATCTCAAATTAAATCTAAATGCATTCCTGTGCCACGAAAATGAATGCAGCCGATTGTAGCCCTCACACTGTATGATTTGGGAGCCGCTAATCAACCCCCTGTACACTGCACGGCAAACGACGCCCGACACGCCGCATTTCGGCCCGACTCCTAATGACTCGTGTGGCTCGGGCCAAAAACGTCCACAAAGTCGCGGTGTATGACCAGCTTTACCCAGCTCACACATGCTGTTGACTCCCCCTATGGACAGCACTGGCACTGCATGTAAAATATAAACATTTGAATATCTTGTTGAAAACATACATATTTTTTTTCCTTTTTATTGGTGACGCCTTTACAAACCACCACCTTGGGACCGGTTCATGAGCCAGACTGTGGAAAACACTGCTATACTGTATCGACAAGTTTGGTTGTGTGACGGTCTCGTTTTAATGTAGCATACTGTCTACCATCTTTGTGTTTTTGCTGTAAAGTATATTGCGCTAATCCTCACTTTCCAGAAACAAATATATGTGCTAAAATAAATGTGCAAAGTAAAACATAAAAACGTCTCAATGCCAATGCATACCGAGGTTAAATGTGCCTATATATTATGTCAATGAAGCTGGAGGTACAATGTGATATGTGCAATGAAACCGCCTAGTGGTAAATTGTATTAATGCATCCTACGAAATCCTGAACAAACCCTTGGCTTTAAAATGACAACAATCACATTCAACTATTCTAAAATATTATAGGAGACTCTACAAATGGCTACTACCAAGCAGGATGGCAAGACAACTGCCCTTACTTTATACAGGAGTGGGGTGCACAGGCAAAATGATATAGATGAATGGAGGAAGAAGCAAATCTCTTTTATATATATATGTGTGTGTCTTTGTTGCAATAGGCTCCACTAGGCTGGTTTAATTGGTGTTTTACGGTACATCTGTGCTGTATACAGTGAGATGAAGACACAATTCATTGATTCAAAATCCTATTGTATGCGGAGTGTGCTTAGTGTTTCTTCACAAGAGAGAGTACAGTAATAATCTGTTATCTCATCGTGTCCTGCAGTCTACTGTGCCACATTTGACAACATACGTTTTATTGTTGTGGTTTGAGAATGTTTTAAATGACCAGACTCACCAGACTGAGCAACAGCCCCCACACCCCCTTCCGCTTCATGTTCACTGTGAGGCTATAAGCCTCAGTTAGATGAAGACTGACGCACCAAAGTAGAAAAAGGGGAGCTGGGATTGTGCATCTCTACGAGGCTAAACTGGTGCGGCTCCCCCTAGGGGATATATCCGTCTCTGCACTATAATAAATGGACAAGCCTGTCATCTACCCCTGATACATGCTGCAGAGATAAGCAGCCATTTGTACATTCCTTTCTCCTGTCAGACAGGCATATATTAACACTTGCAAGCATGCACGTGCATGTGCCCACATACACATACACACGCGTGCGCACAGACACAAAGGCGCGCACACCTTTGTTCGTCGACAATTTGTCTTGTCTCTGCTGGGTATTTGAATGCTTGCCCATACATTCTGGACGTACCGCTGCATCTATTAAAGCATTAATTCAGCTCCTTCGACATAAGTGTGTTTCTTTTCGCCAGCTACAGTATAAATCCACAGATACACTGTATATAAAACTTGCAGGGTCAATCTTTTTGACAATATGTGGCGTGTCAAAAAATCCTCTATTTTCCTGAATGTACAACACTGGTATTATTCACCTGGGCTATACCATTTCACCTGGGCTATACCATTTCCTCTCTCACACATTGGGGGAAGCCATATTCAGCAATAGCGCTGTGTTATACCTTTCACCTAGATAAGAGAAACGGTATGCCCAAGATTAGGAGCAGAAAATTCCCTCTCAAGTGGTGGGAAAGCAAATAGGGAACAGAGGCTGTATGTTGGAAGGGAAACTGATAGCGGTCTGGCTCCTTCAAAACACCCCTTTCACCCCACGCCCGACACAGGAGAGTACTTAACCTCGACAAAGTGTCGACATCATCAACCATTTTTTGTTCTTTAATCAGTATACACTGTGTATGTGACGTACTGTAATATTTGATAGACTTATACTGTATGTGGGTACAGTTGTGTGTGTGTGTGTGTGTGTGTGTGTGTGTGATTGTGTGTGTGTGTGATTGTGTGTGTGCGCGTACAGTACAGTAGTTTCATATGCATCTACTGTAGATTACTATTACCTTTGTGTGTGTTCTCTAATGCCCAGGGGCCAGTTCTGTGCAGACTGTCCTTTGGAGCGCTGCAGTAAATCAGCCGTGTTCCAGTTCCCCAGTTCCAGATGAGACAGGCCGTTTATTTAGCACTGCCTCAACGTGTTTTAACGCATGGATACTACCAAGCACCTTGTCTAGATGTATGTTGGTCACATGGAGATATGAGTGTTAATGGATGTGTGTGTGTGTGTGTGTGACACACAGTGCAGCTCTGTGTCTCATCTTCGGAACAGCTTGTTTCTGCCCCAGTGTGGAACTGTGCACGGGCGTCAGGGTGCATGTAGAGCAAAGGGTAGCGAACGGCCTGGTTGGTGGGGGGG
>JAODTR010069732.1:0-15893 GCA_025399935.1 Amblyopsis rosae | reverse complement strand
TACACATTAAAAAATAAGACTGATGATTGTGCACACTATTTATCTTCCACTCACAACGGGAGGAAGATTTGGGACTGTTGGCAGTTCTAACAATATGTTTTCTGTCAAAAGGCCATGCCCAGAAAAACAACACACAACAGCAATGTCACACATGTCACAATTTGCATATGTGTGTGTGTGTGTATATATATATATATATATATATATATATATATATATATACACACACACACATGCAAATTACACATAGTGTAATCTATTTAGAGTAACTTTTAATTGGAAGCTAATTGTAGTAATTGTTTATTAATACACTTTTTGCCAAATTCACCAAATATCTCCTCGTATATTGCTAGCTTACCGTTATCTGTGCGTTCATACAAAACTATCCGGTACTTCTACTCAGCCACGGCTCGTTAAATTTGAACAAAAACAAAGTGACGAACATCACTCACAGCAACAACGCCCTTTGCTTTGCAATGCGTTTCCAATGTGTGGGGCGGAGCTTCTGAGGGAGTTTGTTTTGATTTGAGCTCAAAGTTAACAAACGTTCCCAAGAATGAGAGACCCTGCCTTTAACTATTTATCGTGTAAAAGAGCTAGCCAAACTGCCTTAAACAGTTTGCATCCACCAGCCTGTGGATGCAAACTTATACAGATACATATTACGGGAGGTATTTGTTTCATGTAATATGTACAGTGCTGCTGTGCAGGACTAATCACTTGGATAATAGTATAAATTAGCTTAATTAGCTGCAGCTGTAACTATAACTAGAGCTCTCAATTCAAGTGGATTCTTGCTGATATTGTTGCTCCATACAAGCTGCATTTTCCCATTTCCCAACTTCCAGTGGACCGTCTTAGGACCGCAAGTATATTAGGAGGTATAGTAGCTATAACTGGTTGTTCAAGTAATTCAGTAGAGTATCTAGGCGTGAAAGGTGCTTGGGGTCTTTCCTAACCAACCACATTTAATGTTCATCGATTCCCATACTTCTCTGTGTTAGCTCAGAAACATAGGCCCAGACAAGTGGGCTTTTCTTCCCTTCCACAATTGAGGGATTTCGCTGAGAATCTGCTATAACTAAGCCCTGTGCTCTTTACACAGGGATAAATAGATGACATTTGTTTAAGTGACTTCAAACAAGGACAATGTACTATTGATCTAAGATTTTCAATGAATGTTTCCGATATGCATGATAACACAAGTTTTACTGTCAAGTAGCAGTTGTGAAACTGAATAATAATAATAGTTAGTAGAAAAACGGCATAATATAAGTGGAAAAATTGCATAATATACACAATAAATGTATCTAGTATGTAGCTCTACTTATAACAATTACAGTTATAAGTAGAGGCCTACTTTTACCTAAATGATAGAACAGGTCAATCTTTAGTTCTTTGCTGTCGTTCATGAAAAGTAAATACATTAACAAATGCAAAATGCTTAGTGATTCAACACAATGGCCTTCAGTGCAGACAGTTAACTTATCCATTAGCTAATATTTTGCAATATAACAGTACATCTATGCGTGGTTATATTTATGATAATAGATGCATGCCCTCAATGCATAAGTGGGGTTACACGCGTACAAAACATTATAAATGGTGCACTCTTCTGTTGTCTGGTGTCAGCCACACCACCCACCTTACACACATACTGTACACAACCCCTCCTCTCACTACACATACACACACATATATATTATTATGTTACATTACTATATTACTTTCACAATCACTACCCTGACTCACCCCGTCTGAAAAAGGACAACCTGTGTAGCCACCTCATTTTAGAATTGAATCCTCTTTATTGGAATAATTAACCTTATGAGTCAACAACCAGTCAAAGTGAAAACATTGCAGCCTCTCAAACCAGATGATTGGATAGGTTTGTTCAATTAGCCTACCCTAAGTTTGCTAGGACCAGAAATCTTGTAATGCAACATGGATACTTGGATATAGTATAAGTAATTGTAATATTATAACTTTTTTAGAAATAGTTGTTGGTTACAGTACACTATTAGTTACTGAAATAAGTATTAATATTACAGTAACTAGTTACTGCCCAACACGTATATATAGAAATATGCAGAAATATTTTAAAAAACAATAATTAACAAATTAAATTTAATGAATTTAAACTATTTTATACAAATATAATAAATAACCAACACCATTAGAAAGGAATGCAAGCTGTCATAAACATAATACAGCTAGTTTATTACATATTTGTTTTAATTGAAATGTTTCAATCTTCTTGCCTTTAATGAATTTTAGAAATATATTGTTATAATTTTCTATTTTGAAATGTATTCATATCATCATCCCACGACCCACATGTCCAAACACGTAGTGTGAAAACCACTGTGTCATATCAGACCAGGCAAGGCGTTCTGTTTCGATTGAACTTTGCTCACATCCGCACAACATTTACACAAGAGCACGGCTGATATTTTCACACTGTAATCACAGGCATAGGTCAATGAAACATAATGCCAGCTGCTCCATGTTCATCTTTAACGTCTTGCAAATCAGCATAAGACACACCTGTGAAAAACACCTATTTGTGTTTTTACAAGTTTAATTTGCGCTTTGACAAGTTTAAAGTGTCTCTGTATTGCTACTTTTAACCACTAATATTACTACGGTAATAAATTCACCTGCATCTCAGACCAAACACATTATTTGTGAGCCACACACACGCACACACGCATGCATATATAACCTAGCAGATATATATAACGTAGTAAAGGTAAATGTTAGTAAAACATACACAATATACAGTATTGCCTCACATTCACCCATTCATACACCAATGGTTATAGCTGCCATGCAATTTGCCACCTGGCCACCCGGAGCAGTTAGGATTGGGTGTCTTGCTCAGGGAGCAACTTCTGGATCACTACCCACTTCCGCACCCTCAAAATGTAAATAAATATTATGCCTAGATGCTGTCCATATTTACTTACATGTCGGTTAGTACATTACTATAACATACACTACTTTTATTGTCAATGGCCAGCGGGCAGGATGGACCCAAACACAGGACAGCTAGGAGGGTTTCAGGTGTGTATTTACCTGCTAATGCAGAGGAAGAAATTGTTGACAATGATCACACATATACTGGAGGAAACACAAAGGCTTTAATAGCATAACACGAGACAGGCCATTGGACCAGGACAACGCGTGGCAGGTGAAACTAATGAAACAATCAGAAACAAAGACACAAGCAAAACAAGGACTGGAGTAACACTGACCACAGGGAAAACATGGACCGGAACAAGACAAACACTGGGGTGGACAACAGGCCATGGCAACAGACTATGAACCTGGTGATAACTCTTGTCTATAGGGTGATTTAACTCACTGACTATGGGAATAAATATGATTGTATTGCCTTTTACTTCTATTTTTTTCCCCATTATTGAGCTGTTTTATAGCGATTTGGTTGATTTATTACTGCTATAAATCCACAGTGTTTCAAAACCGTCTTTGGGATTTTAATCCTCTACTCCATCTTCCCCCAAGGATACCCCTTAATAGCATTACAGTACAGCAGCGGAAACTAATTCACTAGATTCTCAGTTGAATCTCATTTGTATGAGGTTCAGTCTTCTGGGAGAGGTATGAGGAAGGGTTAAGATTACGCAACCGCTTTGTCTTTCGCAACGGTCAGTGTGTCAGATTATTGTGTTTTTGTTGACCATCCGTTTCTTAAGACGTTCATTCACATTCAGAGGTAATCCAGGAGGAGATACAAAACATTCTGCCGTGCTATTGACTTTAAGAACGATTAAAATAAGTTCACAGTGACAATAGGTGTTTTTTTTTGCCAGATTCGTGCTGGGAACAGGTTGTATGCTCACTGGGTTGCTTCAAAATGCAAATGTTCTCCCCAACATTTGTTACAATTTCAGCAGTCACTCTTATCCAAAGCACTAAGGACTCTACCCCCTTCACCACCATCTTATCCTGCACACTTATATTTGTTGACTCCGTTATGGTGCTGTCAGAAAGCATTGTCAGAAAGTGGCTCGATATGATGTCACACAAAGCGCACCAGCATCTCAAACAAAATCAAATGCTCCATGGGCCACACACACACACACACACACATGCACGCACACGTGCACTAACATGCACGTACGGCTGTCCTGGCTATGAAAACAAAGAAAAGAGGAGCATACAGAGGGAGCGTGTCACAATTACTCCACTATATAGAAAATAGCTGTTTGCCATTATATTAATGTGTAAAAATATTGTATGGAGCGCCGTGCTGTTCTATATATGAAGCGGCAATGGGTAGAGTGGCGCAACAAGTGATCGTAAAGTCGCAGGTTAGAATCCCATTGCCTGATAAAGTGTCCCTGAGCAAGACACCTAACCCTAACTTGCTCCCAGCGGTTGAATGACAACCTTGCATGTGTGACGAACCGGTGAATGTGTGGCAATCGTGTTCAGCTCTGTAAGCAGCCAGCAGGTTGGAAAAGTGCTACTTACGTAGTCAGTTTACCATGTTTGGGTCAAGGAAAATGTTGTATAGTTGTCAGACTAAAAACAAGAAAACACTGACGTGTCAGTCTTCACGTCAGGACGCAGGGAGACGTCCCAGATGGCGCATCGATCGCCTTCCACCCTGTCACGGCGCACAAGATAAAACGACTGATGGGCTTCTCTGGGCTCCGCAAAATCGCTCATGACGACTCCCGCGCGTGTCGGGACGGCCCATTATTTGAGCTGATATTGTGCAGTGTGAATCATCAGTGTGACTCGGCCTTTCCTCTCAAAAATAAAAGCGTGACCGTCTTGACAGGCGTTGGCGTCAAAAGCAGACACCGTGCAGTCAAGAAAAGGGTTGTTATATTTAGTTTTAACGATGTGAGACGGGTAACAGGATCGCTTTTCTCCCCCACCCACATTCTATTGCCTCCTAATCCATATGCCAAAGTCAAACCTTCATTTATTATACTGAACGCTTAGTACGTGTTAAAAGGAAGCCTGGTCCTTGATTATTATAGCGTCTGAAAACTCAAGGTTACAGTGCACCTCTCAAGTGCGAAACAAGCAACCAATAAAAGGTTTATTTTAATAGATGCTTCGATGCTAAGTCGAAAATAATGATGGGTTGCGCACAGTCAGTGATTCACAACTCAGTGACGGTAGAGACAATGGTGTGTATTGTACAGTTGTAATCACACCATCTTGTGAGTGACTGTAAAGCCACACTCTTATATGCGCACATTTGTGTAGTAATTCGTCATAGTTTACCGTGAGTCTAGAGGGAGCAAGACAACACTGTGTTGCTATGAAAATTAATGTATATACCAATTTACCAAAGATTGGTAACCTTTTGCGTGACAAGCACCACAGTGTACTAACTGTGCAGTGGGTTCCTTGTCATATTTGTGTAATTGTTTCAGCCAATGATGTATAGAAGAAGTAGAAGAAGAAGAAGAAGAAGAAGAAGAAGGTGGTATGGGGACTTTCTTTCTCCCCCTCTTTGAGAACTCTCTGTGGAGCCAACCATGACAATGGAACTTTATGATCACACATTGGCTGCTGGAAGAGTATCATAGCTGAGATCATATGCACTTTACTTCAAAGAGTATCAACATACGGCAAAGCACTGTGGCCAAACAAATTGGGAGCCATGCTGTTTGTAGACTGCAGGTACCGTATGGGCAAAGTGTGTGTGTTGAACATACTATAATGGTCACACTTCTTTTGTTAGAGTTTGAACTCTGTAAACTAGGCTGCTTCAATAGTTTCAAAATTAGCCCGACTCTGTTAGCTAGGCTGCTCCGATAGTTTCAAAATTAGCCTGACTCTGTTAGCTAGGCTGCTCCAATAGCTTCAAAATTAGCCTGACTCTGTTAGCTAGGCTGCTCCAATAGCTTCAAAATTAGCCCGACTCTGTAAACTAGTCTGCTCCAGTAGTTTCATAATAAGCCCTGTACATCAATGGAGCGTGTCCAGCCCATATTCGATAAGTACATTTTGGGTCTGCTTACAGCACGAGGCTAACAGTGTTTGCTGCTTGTGTGAAACCTTAATACAAGAGTTTGCATGTTAACATCAGCAGCAGCTACTGATGTTCACGCAAACAGCAGCTCAATGTAGCACTGATCAAGTCGTGATGAATATCCAACCTTTGCTAAACGCCACTAATGGTTAATGGAGCTTTCACAAAATGAGCTATATTTATCTGCATTAGCACTCAGAATAAACATCACGTTGCAGTCCCAGAAACCACAGCTGGATATTGATAGATGTGTTGATATTTCCCTCATTCGATACAAAGCAGGCCAATTAGCAATCATGCCACAGTATGGCCAACTCCAAATGTTCTCATACTAATACAGAAGAGCTCAATGTTCTGATTGCATTCTTGCTCATAATGTGATGGGCTGAAAGGAACTATATGCCCTGAATATCACCCTCCTCACGAGGTAATGTAAAATACATAAAGCTGTACACTACACGCACTTAATTACATATCAATTAACTACAATCTTACGCAATTAATATAATATGCACCTATATTCATACTGTATTCAGTTAAGTAATATAGCAAATTGTATACTGTACACTGCAAAAACAATATCTAACTTCTAATAATTTAGTTTTTAGATTTAAAATCTAGTTGGCCTTGTTTCTAATATAAATGTCTTATCTAGTGGCTTAATTTAAGTAAATGTGCACTTAATTTAAGAAATCTTATCAAGTGAATTTCAGTTATTGCACTGGCAGCCACTTTTGCTTGTTTTAAGCATTATTAAGCTCATAAATAATATATTTGAACATATATTTGATACGGCATTTTTTGCAGTGTATGAACTGAAACCCCATTCTTTAGATGTATGTAATGTATGGTATGAGAAGGTTGTTGCTATTTTAGGCTAGGCTAAGGTGAAGCAGGACCTAATATTCTGTTTTATTGAGTGTGGTTTCACATCTGCACACCTCTGATTTAGCATATCTAATAAAAAATGACCAGATGTCAATACACATCCTACACGATTCCGTTATAAAAGGTCACATAATCTTTCAAAGCTGCATGAATATACTGTAGACAAAAATAATAACACTTCATTGATGGATTTTGCATCATAAAAATTCCATTCATGTACAGTCCGTGCCTGTGCATGTGTGTGCATTTGTCATATACTAACCAACTATTATCATGCACAAGCTTTTAATATTTTTTTTTCTTCCACTTGACATAATCAATCCAAGACCCACACATAAACAGGAAATCTTTAACGTAGACAGGCTCCTATCCAACTAGCCAACTCTCTGCATAATTGGCATCTTAGAAGTTCAATCTCAATGTCAGACCCCAACATACTTTATCCATCCATTGAAAAATGGATGCAGGAGGAGAAGTAAAGGCTTCTCCAACCTCCATCTGTTTGTGTGAAAACACCACATGAAGATCATTTCTCCTACTTAGAGCCTTGTGATACTCTAAGGATAAGATACCATGAAGAATAGTCACGCATCTTTTTCGACTGCTCACAAACGCTGGGGATACCCGCGCACTGAGAGGGATGACACTTTCATTTCTGTACGGTAATTTATCAATCTGGAGAACCCGGAGATTTGAGGTGTAATGATCTGATTCACCGTCCATCTTGGAAAAGGTCAGAACTAAAATAAATGTAATCTCTAGTGAATAGAGAGGGGAGTTGTCAGCAGTAGAGAACTCACGACGGGTATCGGCTTATGGATGAGTTTGGCTTTCAAAGGTCTGCCAACCTTCGCTTTGTAACAGGCCGGTTATCGACAAAGCTTGACAGGCATATTTGAAAACGAGACTGACTTTTATTTTGGTCAGTGATAAGTTATGTTTTTACATGATGTATTGTAGAAAATGCTGCATTTGCCACGAAAGGAAGACATATACAGCGTAAATACTGTACGGTGTTCTTCGGGCGCCTATGCATATTGCATTAGACGAATTCCCTTGAGATATTATCAACCTCAAAGCACTATTTATATGCTAAAGAACTGCATTAGACACTGATTGATCGGAGCTGCTTACCCACACAAACAGTAGGAGATGCAGCGCTCGGAGGCCTGGTTAAAATGTTAGCCAGAAGGACAGGAAGCAGGTTAGGAAGAAAGGAATAAGGAAGGGACTGATCCCACATTCTTCAAGTCTAACCATGTATTGTCTGTGCACCACAGTTCATAATGTAGCTGTCTGGTTTTTAGGCTGCAAAACAAATACGTTGCTAATTTCTGAAAATGTACTGAAGATGGATGTTACGTTCACAAAAAAAATGCACAATGACAAAATACAGAAAGGCCACAGGGGTTGGGGAGACAGAAGCAAAGCAGAAGGAATAACGAAAGGAAAGAAAGAAAGTTGGCTGGAAATGTGGAAACAGTGGTGACTTACAATGGAAACAGTGGTGACTTACAGTGGAAACAGTGGTAATGTACAGTAGAAACAGTTGGATGGTTCGAATAAGAGAAACATCTCCATGCAGTATACAATATAAAACACAAAAGTATAATGGAATGTGCTTAATGGTGTGTTGTTGTGGTTTATGGTTTGTATTATTTTTGAATACTTGGTCGCTGTGTCATGCAGAATATGATACTACTAATGACATTTGCATGAGAGGAAAAGAAGGAATTTGTTGTGAAAAATAAGTCTGAATCGGTTGGTCTGTAATCCCTATTCGGTGAGCTATATTCTGTTTGACTGTGATGATGGGCAGGTTTTTTTGTACGCCATTTATCCGAGAAGGGTGGCAGAACAACTTCCACATGTGTAAATCTGACTTTGCAGAACGTTTGCCAGAGAAAGGGATGTACCACGGGCAGCAATCTCAGCTCTACTCTGTATTGAGCCACTTCAAAGTGAAGAGGAACGAGAAGAATTGCCACAGAAGAGCAACCTGTCTGCCTTATGAACGCGTCAAAGCAGAAACAACGTGGAATTTGCGCACCCGCCTCCTGTGAGTGCTATAGAAACAGTATAGCGACATACTGTATGCAGTATACAGCATGATAGACCCCAACTGCATGCACGTGGGTGTCTATTAGGTGTGCAATATTGACAAAATAACATTATATATATATATAATAACATTATAAAATATATATTTGACTTAAATATGTTGATTAATATAAAATATATGTTTGAAAATGTAAGAAACTGGACCTTACTAAAGTAATGTGAATGTGACCAATTTCAAAAGGCATTCAGATTATGTGCAACGCTGTCTATATTATCTAAAATCATCGTGATATTGCAATAGCACACATATACTATAATTACTCTCAAATCACAAAAAATATTGTATGTGGCCAATATCTGGCAAATGTATTAGAATCACATCACTATATGTCAAAGCGCTGGGTCATTCAATGCATATACCTCTCAAGAAATTCAAGCCCACACCATTTGTAGATGTGTTGTCAGTAGGCTAGATTTTCCTCTGGATTCCGTATCTACCATACGGTATTTGTTGACACATCATTTAACAGGGGGTCTCCACTGTTTGCATACCCTCTCCAATGTTGTTGTTACTGTATGCACAGTGCAAGTACGCATACAGTACTGTACTACGATATGATATGGAAAGGAGAGGTTATTGCTGATTGTGGGTTCCGTCCTCGACAAGCCCAGCCTACTGTACCTATAAGCATCCTTAAGCAAGGCACCTAAGACATACTGCTCCTAAATAATTGTATGCTAATTGTATGTCGATTTAGATAAAATTGTCTGCTATACTGACCCAATCATCTTTAATAGTAGATGATTAAAATCAGCCATAGGCTGAAAATGTGCTTGAAGCAAGGCATACATACAGGCAATATGCATGTCTACTGTACCAACATTATTATGCTTTGTTCGCGTATCTAGTACAAAACATTACTGGCTACATTCAATGGTGCCTGTCATTACCGGCTAATAAAACACTTGCATTTTTATGTGCTCAACACAGCATGTTTGTTTGCAATGCTATTAACCGTGCGCACATTAAATCCAAATGTGCATTCATGGTGTGAGTCTATGTCAGAGGCTGGCGGCACACACATGCTTGTGATTGCTGACAACTGACAACCCGCAGTCTCGCCGACTAGAAGTCATGAGCCATGGCTGCATTGACTTAACAGGTCGCAGCACGTCAGCTATGAGCTTAGGAATGAGTTAGAAATGAAGCAAGAGGGGGCCAAGCAAAGCCAAAGACAGGAAGACTGCACCCAGTTATCATCGATATCTAGAATACCACAATCAATACATGAAGCACGACCGGCTCGTATTTACATTGAGTCTTAAATACGCCTTTGGGTTTGTTTTGCTCTGCAATCGGCTCCCACTGACCGACGCCCAGCGTTTTAACCCTTGAAACGCAATCGCCACCCACACCCAATCGCCTTGTGATGCTAACACAGGGAAATGCAAATGAAACACTTGTTGTCCTGCAGGTCCACAGGAGTTGCTGGAAATAAGACAGGGCTAATCCCAGGAGAGCAGAGTGCAGAGCAGCTAACTAATTATGTGGCTGCTGACATCGAGTGCTGTGCATGCACTAATCTGTTGCTGCATGCCTTTAAAAACCAATGGTTAGTGATATCAAGTCCTACCGACTTGGAAAACCACTTCTAAATGCACTCAAATGCATCTTTTAAATAAAAACACACGAGTGTCCTCAGCAAAGGTGTACCTATTAGGCAAGAATTAGAGATCAACATTATGCTATGTCGTCAAAATGTCCCGCTGCGTTTATTGACCTTAAAACATGTTGCAATCCCAATCTCAATGTCTTTGTGGAGAAATTGTATTTGTATCACTGTGCAGTCCACCATGTGTTGTGTAATGATGAAGTCAAAGGGCCTTCTGTATCGTCTCTAAGGTGGAGCGTCTCTAATGCTGGGAGGGATATCAAATGTCCTGGGCCACACCATATATTTAATAGACTACACGGCTGTCTCCTGTGGAAAATAAGTTAGCCATCCCTTATTCGCCACCGTTCAACTTGGCAATGTTCTCCACAAGACACGTGGGACTAATCCCACATTCTTTCAAGTCTAACCATGTGTTTTATGGTTCATAATGTACAGTAGCTGTCTGTTTTATAGGCTACAAAGCAAATGCATTGCTTATTTCTGAAAATGTACTGAAGATGGATGTTATTAATGTCCGTTAACAAAAAAAAAAGATATATACACACACACACACATATATATATAAATAACTAAATTAAAAATAATAATAATAATAATAATAATAATAAATCTAAATCTAAATCTAAATATATAATAAAATATATAATAAACTGGTAAAAAAATTATAAGAAAAGAAGCAGTGAGGTGTGCTCATTTGTGCTGCATACACTAAGGAGGTGGGAATGCAGAGACTGCTTTGACTCAGCTGCAGAAGGTGCGATGACAAAATGCAGAAAGGCCACAGGGGTTGGGAAATGGAATAATAGTGTCCTCCCTTTAGGAGAATGCAGAAATAAACCAGCTGTGTCGACTTTGCCAAGGAGCTTCTGTGCCTCACTATGCCCTTGAATACCACCAGCGGGATCAAAGAGGGATGCCAGCGAGAGGTCTAATCAGTCAGTGACAAATCTGTCTCCTGCCCTCCCCTTGCTTTTCATTTGGGTAATGCAGGCCCTGTGCTCCTCAGTGACGACACAACCTCAATGGAGTGGTCCGCCCACAGCCAGATTGAATGTGATCACCTTGCTAACATACCCAGGGAGATTCGCCGTGATTAACAGGCAAAAGAGAATAAAGATAATCATATGCAGGATATGCCAAATGGACGCGTGATCTGTACATAAATAATTTCTCGCTAAAGGACATGGCTTTACCCTTTGGCAGGATTGGCACAACAGAAAATCTGACGCGCGCACACACACACACTGTATTCTGTGACTTACTGTAATGTGTACAGTACAATCGTCAGTATCCCTATTTATGATTTACACAAATAGTTTTTTTTTCAATGATCTCTAGCTAATGTAGCACAGAGAAACAGGTGGACCTTCTGAATGTCACAATGAGATTAATAATGTCAAGCAAATATTAGCACAACTCATAAACATGCAGTACTGTAATAATGAATTCAAACCCCTCTGATGTGAGGAACTCGGAGTAGAGCCGCTGCTCCTTTGCGTCGAAAGGAGTCAGTAATTACAAGCTACAACCATATTAACATGTCCCTGCGATAAGAATCATGTGGAGACGAGGAAATTGGCAACAGCGAACAGAAAAAAAACTAAAAACAACAAAAACAACGACTTAGTTCTCCGCATCCGCATAATGAGGTTTAATCAGTTCACTAGACATTGCGCTGGCCCTGTAGGCGGCTAGGCTATGGGGCATTTACGCAGGGTGTATATCTGCACCAAATGGAGGGTGAATTGGCAGCATCACATGAATCAGTACACTCATATGGTAAATTAGCATCGGTGCGGAGTGTGATCAATGGGGAACAGCTAGAGTTAGCAAGTATGCAGGTGATAGCGTTGACAGCTTTGGCATTACACACAATCCTTAGGGAAATCGAACCCCAGAGCTAATCCATACGATGACAAGGGTTGTGTGTGTGTGTGTGTGTGGGGGGGGGGGTATGATGAGATTGAGAGAATGCAGAAGTGAAGCACATTAGGAAGAAATAACAATAATTAATTATAGCTATAATTGGACTAGCACACAGGACTGAATGATAAAATCCGGAATGGCTTTATCCATTTATGCCACGTTGACGAAATGGTAAAGAACAATAATAACACCAAGCATTACCACAAACAGCACAAATAGAATGTCTCTTCATCCTCTTTGTCTAGGCCAAAACGTTCATGCAGGAACACAAGAGAATGCATGTATGTATCTACTGCTTACCATATGCATTATCAATGTTAACAGCATATTGTGAGATTCATAGATATGTTGGCCTGAGCCCGTACGCCCATGCTTATGGACGTCACGGACGTCACCCTTTGGTCTCCGTGAAATGTCTCCTTTTATGCCAATATTTTGTATGTTCTTTTCTAATTTCTCAGTCTGTACACTGTGATTGTGTCTGTGACTTTGTTTACGCCATCGGCCATGTTTAATGTGTACTGTTGTCTCATTTTCACTTACTTTCCCGTATCCATTTTATTAACTGCTCACTCTGTAACCTTGTCTAGTCCTTCCTCTAAAATGCCTATTCAGGCAGGATGGCAAACAGTAGGTAAACCATCTCTCTTATAGAAATTTCCACATAAATGCCTTATATACCCCTGAAATCATTCCCTAGATATCATGGTCTAATACAAAGAGCATACTGCATATACACCATTCGGGGCTCAAACTAATTTCAAAATCTACAGTAAATTCACAATGTTGTAATGATGTGGGTTGCAAGCAAATTGTGCACACAAACTGGGACTTAACAAAACCTCATGGGCCAGAAACCCACCCAGATCAACTTGACAAAATGAAGCACACACAATTGGAACTGTTTACTGTACAGGGAGCCTTTTCCCCTTCTGAATTGTTTTTGCTGAGAGCAGCAAAACAATCAATTTTGAATATTTTTTATAGATGTTACTACACACACAGAACAAGCAATGGTGTACTAAAAATCTGTACTGCGTTATTTTAGAGGGTAGGGTAGGGAAAGCTTGTGTATGGCCAGATCAAAGAATTACCACAAGCCCAGAGGCTATCAGCTGCATTGACAGATTGGAATGCATTTACTGAGATTATTGATGATACCGAATCATCTGAGCTATTCTGTTGAGACCTTCGTGTTCAGAAACACAAGCACCTAATCTCAGATTTAGTTTAATACTAAATCCTGTAGGGAAGATGAAAAAGCTGTGCATCCATTCCTCACCAAGCATGGCTGACATGAGCTGCTAAAGCTAGTATACAGCATATAGTATATATACTCACTGTATATATTGTAGATAGAGAATGAGTCAGGATCGCAGGTCCACAATATACTGTACTGTATACACACAGAAACATACTGTATGTGCTGTACATGTGTACATCCCATAATGTGTGAGCACATCCAGCTCAATGCAAAACCTGCCATTATTTCAACATATGGCCCATTGCATACCTTGAAGAGCAGCTCACTGCCGAAGGAGGGTTTTCTTTCTTAAAATCACAAAAAAACATTTTGAGAGGAAATTGCATTCTTACACAAGTCATTATTGCCTGCAAAAACATTGAAAGCCACATGAATAGTAATATATTTGCGCTACCATAAAGATATAATCACACAGCAACCCTTAAGTGGTCATTGAGTGCTCATTTCAAAACTGTAGCAAACATCTATGGAAATAGGATGTTTACCGCATGTCCGTATACAATGATGTGTTGCGCAGATAGCAGCACAATATATTTAGTTAAGGGCCGGTGATTTAAATAAAATGCTCAATTTACAATGTGTTGTGTGTGATTGCTTTTTCAGTCCGGTCAGTTCATTTCCTGCATGCCTCAGCACCCTGGGAGCTGGCCAAGGTCGGGTGTCATTCTGGCAGTGGCCAATGTGTATTCTGCTAGTTGTTTTGCAAGAAAAATGGTTAAATGTGTACTGAAACTACATCCTGCTGCCCCGCAAAGGCAACATGAGGTTTACAAACTTCATTTTAGCCTGCGGCCCACACAGATACCACTACAAGTAATTCCAATATCAGCTATAGCCCTCTAAACTTGTTGAGCCTGCCTGCGATCGGCCATCTTTAATATAACCCACCCACCCACCACCACCACCACCACCACCACCTCCCACTCCTCAAGTATGAATCCTCAAAGACAAGTATACTGACATAACCTGACATCACAGAGGAATTGTTGTCACAAGTCCATCTGGAGCCGTACATTGAAACTGTTTGTGAATGGCTGTACTTTCAAAGAAATACTTGCCAACTGGATAAACCATCTGGTCATTTTTGCTCTCGGCACCATGGTCGGCACACCTAAACCACACCCGTATTGCTATAAACACGACGCTGATTGGAAAACCACGCCCGTATAGCTATAAATACGACGCTGATTGGAAAGTTCAGTTGCTATTCATACACATTCAAAATGATTGCGAGGCTTTCCAGACTGATTCTCACGGCGAAATTAAACTGAAGCTCACAAGATCAGGATGGTCTCGTGAGGCTAGTACTGACCACAATGTGTATGGTTTGAGAGTGTGCAGGTGTCTGCTGCTGCAGCAAAAGTCTTTCTAAGCGGAATAGTCTTGTCTTATGCAGAGACCCTTGTGTTGCAGCACACCCAACCACCCTAACCGACGTTCACACAAGATTTGCAATTGTAATCTATGCTTCCCTGTTTGTTGCAGTGCTTGACAGTGTACTGGTGTATGCGTAACTGTGCAAGGAAATGGCTTAAACTTAAAATAAGAAAATGCCATTTCAGGGAAAATATTTTTTTATAGTGTTAACATTTAAGGACTCAAAGAGAGGACATGTTTGAGGATAGTATTTACTGACCCCATTTGTTTTCATTATAATCTATAGTTTTGACAGAGGAAAATGCCATAACTGAAATAAATTGTTTGATTAGATGTTGGTTGGTGGAAAAGAGGAGAAAATGAGGTTCAGGTCAAAACATGCCTGTTGGATGTGGGCTAGCCATACTACTCCTATTTCTCCCATTTAAATCCTTATGGATGAGTCATCAGACTTTTACAAGGTTAAATGACCCAGAGTTGAATGTGAAGTCCAATACAGGCAGTAAAGGTCCAAAGGTTAATCTAGGGTTAATGTTGACATGTAAATCACATTCAATTCAATCTAGCCTGGTCCAAGCCCATCCGTCCATCCATCCATCTTCTCCCGCTTATCCGGAGTCGGGTCGCGGGGGCAGCAGCTTCAGCAAGGTACCCCAAACTTCCCTTTCCCGAGCAACAT
>JAODTR010069721.1:1892-13647 GCA_025399935.1 Amblyopsis rosae | reverse complement strand
ACTGCTAGCTCTCACTGCTAGCTCATACTGTTAGCTCACACTGTTAGCTCATACTGCTAGCTCTCACTGCTAGCTCATACTGCTAGCTCACACTGTTAGCTCTCACTGCTAGCTCTCACTGCTAGCTCATACTGTTAGCTCACACTGTTAGCTCATACTGCTAGCTCTCACTGCTAGCTCATACTATTAGCTCACACTGCTAGCTCACACTGTTAGCTCATACTGCTAGCTCGCACTGCTAGCTCGCACTGCTAGCTCTCACTGCTAGCTCGCACTGCTAGCTCTCACTGCTAGCTCACACTGCTAGCTCATACTGCTAGCTCTCACTGGAGTCTGCTGTAGACACAGAACTATGGCTTAACGGCATGGAAGCTGGATGCACTGCATATGTCATGTAAATAACTCTCTACTGGTCATCTCCAAGTAGAAACAGTATAGACTGTGGTTGTACTGGTCACCTCCCAGTAGAACCAGTAAAGACTGTGGTTGTACTGGTCACCTCCCAGTATAACCAGTATAGACTGTGGTTGTACTGGTCAGGATTTAAGTGTATTGACTGATTTAACTCGTATTAACCAGATGAACATGGTTAATTCAATTAACATTAATATATCTATATAATAGAGATATTTCTACAGGCAGACGATTTAATCATCAGTAGATTGATCCATACTTAAATTCCAATGAAGTAGATGTTACTCCTCAGTTGGCTGTTGATTGTAATATGAAGGTATTTTAAGGGGAAATTAAAATAAGAGTTACATCCTGTCTGATGTTGTAAATTGTCCAGGTATTTTCTGTGTAATACAATATACCACCCTGCCTGCCACTATCCCAGAATGCAATTTATTTTCCAATATGTCTGGGACAGCTCGGATCAATACAGGTATACTAGCTGTTGACGAAAAATAAACAGACCCACCTTCTCAAGGCGCTGATGAGCATGCCGTTATCTACAGAGTAGCTAAAGGTTTTTTATTTTATACTGACTTTGCATTTACACAAATTAGATGAAATATTAAGTAGTTAATGTAATTTAGTCATTTGAAAAATATGTTTGGACTGGCACTGACTCAAGGTTTAAGATTAGATTGCCTTTAGTTTCAGATGGATTAAATCCATTTAAAGTTCCCCTGAACTAAAGCATGTTGAGCTGGGAGGAGTCCTATAGGACAATTGTTGCTTTTACCTGGATTCTAATTTTTTGAATCCAACCCGATGGAAAATTCTCCAAATAAACACCTCTGTCAGAAGAGGGAGACTCACCCCTCCGAATTAAATTAAATTCCCTAACAGAGGTAGTATAAACTGTTCCATAGCCCGATTGAAAGAAGAATTATGTCATATGCGCACCCCGTGCTCAGGCACGAGGATGCAGTTCATCGCACGCCTCCAGTTCTCATCCCTCCGTGGACTCTCTCTCTGTGCCAGAGGTTCCACCTGCCACGTCATCGTCTCTCCGCATTCCTCCCGTTTCTCAATCACCAGAACACTGAACATCTGTAGGTTCTTTGTTGAGTCATAGTATTTAGTGTCTCTCCCCTGTCCGGATGTGAGGTATTGGTTTTGCTGAGCCGGTAAACCTTATAGATTGATAACCTTGATATTCTGACCTAGAGCGCTCGTTCTTTGTTAATTGGATTTGCCTATTCCATTTCTGTACCTTCGCCCATAGTCTACCCACGTTCTGATCTTCAGCCTGCTATACGTACTTCGATTCTAGTCTAGTCCCTCTAACCCATGCTGTGTTTTTGGATCACTACCTGTTTTAATATGATGGAACTTTGCCTGTCCTTTTTTAATGAAAAAGTAAGATACTCACTCCGCAGTTGGAACCATCACTCTCCTATTTACATGGTATCATTACAAATGATACCATGTAAATAGTTTAACCCAATCCTGGTTGTCTTCTTCTGCACATATAGATATTTTATCTGGAGCCATATAAAATCCCTCAACCAATCACACAAACAGCCTTTAGCTAACAGAGGCTAGACGGTTTAAGCCTTTTTGCTAGCGGAACACATTACATTACAAAGCCATAATGTGCACGTTAAACATCTATTATGATTGATTACGACAGCACATGTAAACACCAGATCGTATTAGATGACATCCCATGTATACAGTTAACCATAAATCTTCAATCGGAAGGCTTTTATTTGGAGTAACAACACAGTGTCCATGTAAACCCAGCTATTGGAACGGTACAAGCCCTTTGAAGGGAGCCGTAAGATGGGCATACAATGTGCCCGATCTTTGAGTCATTACGAGTTGGTACAAAATGCAGCTTGTTGGACGTCATTGACGTGCAGTGTACAGATGGGAGCGAGGCACGATTAACGATTCATGACCTTCTGACGTACGACCTAATGTATTTATAACAGAAGTCCCCAAATCGAGTGCCTTTTCCCCTCACTGTGCCTGTGCAGTGGGTGAACGTGACATGGAGACACGAAGCATGAGAGACACGCTGGTGGAGCTGTGGCTACAGCCTGGCCAGGTAGACTAGCCTGCATGCTACTTGCCTGTAGGACACATATCGTTTAGGACAGGATGATACATAGGCTACTTGCTATTGCCTTGCAGCTTCATATAATACATTGATGCTTGCAGCACACTTGTGCCTTGCTAGCAACCTTGAAGGAAACTGAACACACGCAAGACTGCAAGGAGGTGAGCATGACTTTGTGACACTTTATTGGCCATGGGATTCAAACAAAACAGTTTGCATGTTTTGCATGTTTTCAAAGCTGACATTTGAACGGGGCCTGGAGCTGATGATTGGCATGTCAGATTGCCCCCTACAGGCCTCGCTAACCAATGCCAGCAGCTTTGCTAGCTTCTTAGGGGCAGTGTTGGGCAGTAACTAGTTATTAGTTACTGTAATATTATAACTTATTTCAGAAACTAGTAAGTAGTGTAACAAAAACCTTTTTCCAAAACGGTAAAAATATTACAATTACTAATTCAAGTAATTCTGCATTAATGCGTTACAAGAACAAGATCCCCCATCCCTAGACATCCATCTTATGAAGATGTGCCTTTATTATTTTGCTGGTCCTAGCTTACTTAGTGTAGGCTTATTAAAACCAACCTGTCCAATCATTTTGTTTGAGAGGCTGCTATGTTTTCACTTTGGCTGAATATTGACTCCTAAGGTTCATTATTGTTCCAATAAAAAGGATTAAATTCTCAAATGAACTTAGTACTATTGCTGAGTAACTTGCCCAATACTGGTTAGGGGCTTGTTATCCCTTGTTAGGACACACCCTTGTTGGCCCTCGTTAGTACACACCTTAGTTAGGACACACCCTTGTACGGACACACCCTAGTTAGCCCTCGTTATGACACACCCTTGTTGGCCCTCGTTAGTTCACACCCTAGTTAGGACACACCCTTTTACAGACACAACCTAGTTAGCCCTTGTTAGGACTCACCCTCATTAGGACACACACTCGTTAGGACACACCCTAGTTAGGACACACCCTAGTTAGAACACACCCTAGTTAGCCCTAGTTACCCAGCTAACTAAATTTTCAGCAAAGTTATTTTCATACCAAATTAAGTCCATATAACGTTATATGGAAACATTATATGTTGACAGTCATCTAACGTTTGGAAATGTTACCCGGACATCTATAAAATTACATTATGTTCACAACCTTCAAGGACTTCAGGTCGTTGTTAATGTTCCCTAAAGGTCTGCATTGTGACCTGATATTTGAGACCTATATATGACTATCATTAGGACACACCCTAGTTAGGGCACACTATCGTTAGGACACACACTTGTTAGGACACACCGCCGTAAGGACACCTTAGTTAGGACACACACTCGTTAGGACACACCCTGCATCATTTGCCAGGCCATTTCCTGGACAGAGACACATGGAACAGATTAGCTGGGCGTGTGTGTGCATGTGATTGTGTGTGTGTGTGTGTGTGTTTGTGTGTGCATGTGTGTGAATGTCAGAGTGTCCGTCCAGAGGGGGCGTATCTTAGTCCCGGGCGGTTAATGTGCCGTGACACCACTGTAAATGTCACCATGGCACAATAGGCATTTCACTGGAAGTAGAGCGATGACAAATGTTAGCTCTCTGCCCCTGGGAGGGGAGGGGGTGGATTGGACTGTTAATAGTCAGGTGTGTGTGTTTGATGTCAGCGTTTGGACAGCACTTGGCCTGCGGGGGCGCTATACTACCCTACCTGTCACTTCTGGTCAACCACCCACTGTGTCTCACCTAGGCACCACATCATATCTGTGTCTCACCTAGACACCACATCATAGCTGACTGTAGAGCGAGGTGTGTGTGTGTGTTCTGATTATGGAGCACAATATGACACCCCAGACCAGCTCTGATGAGGTGCCAACTAGAGAGTATTTCTCTGTATCTTTCTCCCATCTATCTCCCCCTCTCCGCCATTTTCTCTCTACCTCTCCCTCTTTCCTCCAATCGCTTTCTCTCTGTCTTCTATCTATCTATCTATCTATCTATCTGTCTCTACAGTATCTGTAGCTATGTTTCTATATAGAAAAGGATGCATCTGTATGAATGAGAGTCAATAGATAACTGCTCTTGAAAGAAAAATATGATCATGAGCAATTTCACAACTCATTGACGTTAACTCTCTCACACACACACACACACAAACTCATAAACACAAATAGAGAGCAATGAAGTAGGCTATAAGTCTATTGGCTGTCATTGCCTATAGAAAACAATCTGAAATACAATAAACTCCCAGCTGCATTGTTATGTATCGTTGACTGATTCACAATCTATAGTCCTAGCGGGGCCAATCACTGTGGCTAGCTAGTGGGGTTAGCTAGTGCGGTTATCTAGTGCAGTTATCTAATGTGGCTATCTAGTGCGGTTAGCTAATCAGTGCGGTTAGCTAGCCAGTGTGGTTAGCTAGCCAGTGCGGTTATCTAGTGCAGTTAGCTAGCCAGTGCGGTTATCTAATGCGGTTAGTTATCTAGTACGGTTAGCTAGCCAGTGTGGTTAGCTAGATAGTGTGGTTAGCTAGTGTGGTTAGCTAGCCAGTGCGGTTATCTAGTGTGGTTAGCTAGCCAGTGCGGTTATCTAACGCGGTTAGTTATCTAGTACGGTTAGCAGTGGCTTTAATGGCCGTTGAGATGACCTGTTCCTGTAGCCTGGAACAAGCAACAGATAATTTACTGGGCGCTTTTATACCAGCAGTGATAGACACGCCCACATGGTGACTGACAGGACAGAGAGTCTGGGGTGGGTGACGCCCAGCTGGAAGGTTGTTGGTGCGATTCCCAGCAAGCAGGCATGGGCCCTCTAAACATACTGTGTTCAATACATTATGATACTGTGGCCAGTTCAACAAAAAGTAGTAGAGTTATAGAGTACTAAAGCAGTTTTACAGTAATAGGCTTGTGTGTGTGTGTTTTTTAACATGTGACTTGTGAAGACCAGCTTGGGAGAAAAGCAGGGAGTGAGAGGTTTCCTCAGTCTCTCTCTCCACATAAGTAACATAACAATGAAGCTTGTAGACAGTGCAACAGTGCCATCTGCTGGTCAAGGACGGTAATGCTGACCCCTGCCCTGCATGTCCTGGTCCTAGCCCCGGTCCTGCGGAGGGGCAGATTAGGGAGAGCAGGCTGCCCCAGAGACTCCACCTGCCGCTGGGGAGAGTTGTGGGCAGGCCCCTCAACCAGTGGCTAGCTGTGAGAGCCAGCAGATTCCCCTGCCTCTGGTTCTCTCCTCAGCCAAAGCATCGGGCAGCAAGACTCCCTTTCTCTCCCCCGATATCCACCTTTGCATGTGTCTGGTGGGCTGCTAACCATGTTTCAGTTTGTTCATGTTGTAGGCAGCACACCCTCATGAACTGGAGCCAAACAACCTTGCTTGAATACGCCGGTCCGGGAGGAGCTTCAGTTATTATTATTGAAGGCCTCCCTAACCTCCCCCAAATCACCTTGGTTTATTCCGTCTCTGGTGTGGGTCATTGTTATTGGGACCCCAGGAGAGCAAGTCCCACAGCATGTATAAATACATTTAACAATCCTGACTGTATTCACACCTTTTGAAAAGTCTTCATAGATCTTGACGTTATATACTGTCTGGAATATCACACAAACTGTACACACACCCGTCAAAATTTACACTTTATTGTCAACAGAACACTCAAGTATAGAACATAGACATTCCTTATTTACTATAATATTAACTATAGCATAAATATTAAAAAGCAAATACGTTTTGTGTTATCATAAAAAAAGCTTTGAGCAAATGTTTGTCTATTTTAGAATAAATCACGTAGTTCACTGAAACTATTGGTTCCAGAGGCTCAGAGAAAGCAAAAATGGAATAGTCTAAAATAGCCAAACAAATATTTATCAACTGTAAATGAACCAAGACCTAAAGAAACATAAAGATACTCCAAACCCATAGATACTCAAGGCCTATAGATACCAAAGCTAGCCCTCAGCAGGTCAGGCTACCCCTCACATCAACAGCAGATGGGTGTGAGGACTATTGGAGGGGAGGACATCCTGTCCTCCGCCTTCCCGACGCTAAACGCTGGGAAGACTCTTCCAGAGCCCCGTCTGATCTGGGAGCCGCTGAAGCAGTGCATCAGAGACCTGGTGTGCACGTTGTAGAACAACACCTGGCAATTCGCAAAGTCCACGAACACGCCCACCTTCTCCGGCGGCGGGCTGACGTGGATGTCCGCTGTGTATTTGGAGTAGGCATGGTAACGGCCCTTGTCCAGGCACACGGTCCAGCGCTTCTCTCCGACCGCCAGTGTGTGCTCATGGCCAATCACGCACTCGCTGAACGCGCCCACCTCCCACTGGATGATGCCTCGGACCTGCGCCTCAAAGTAGAAGCTGGTGGAGAAGCCCTCCGTGCCCACCACGTAGGGGGACTGATTGAAGGTTTTCCAGGTGCTGTAAAACTCCCTCCACGCTTCATCGAACCTCACCTGCTTCCCGCTCCTGGAGACTGAGAGCCACGTGTTGGCCGTGTCGGGATCCAGCATCACGTCCACCGCATAGGCCCGTTGGATCTCCCCCAGCTGGTCCCCAAGCGCCTTCCGCACCTCCACCTTCTCTGCCTTCCGCACCTCCACCTTCTGCACCTCCACCTTCCCCGACACACTGGCGTTGTTTGTCTTGGTCTCTGCTCCGGGCGTCTCCAGCTGCCGGACCACCTCCTTCAGGTCCCTGCTGAAGGAGACCTCCAGCTGGGCCACGGCCCCCCTCAGGGCCACCAGCGCCCGGTCGACCGCCAGGCACGGGGCCTCCGAGGGCGTGGCGGAGGGGGGCAGCGGCGGAGGGAAGGGCTTCTGCAGGAGCAGCGGCAAGTCGTCCTCGTCGGCGCACAGCCGCTCCAGCTCCTTGCTCCAGCAGAGGAGCTGGGCGCTCTCCGTCCGCAGGGCCCGCCCTCGCTCCTCCAGCCGCCCAAGCCCGGCCTCCACGGCACCGCTCAGCTCCGCCCGCCGGGCCTCCAGGAAGGCCGCCAGCGAGGAGAAGACGGCCGCCGCCTCGGCCGCCTTCTCCCTGCCGCGCTCTAGCCGGAGCTCCGCCTCCTGCGCACGCTGAAGCGCCGCTTGCCGCCTGCGCTCCGCCTCCCCACTCACCAGCTCCCCCAGCAGGGCTCTCCGCGCCAACGCCTCTGCCGACGCCGCTACCACCTCGTGGCCGTCATGGCAGCCGTCACGCAGGCAGGCGGGGCACAGGCCTCTCTGCTCCCGCCGGCAGAACAGCTCCAGGGGCCGGCCGTGCGTCGGGCACACGCGCTCCTCCAGGCGCACGGCCGGGCCGATGAGCCGGTGGCGCTGCAGGGCGGGGCTCTGCTGGTGGGGCTTCAGGTGCTGCCCGCAGTAGGACGCCAGGCAGGCCAGGCAGGACCGCACGGCCAGCCCACGGCCCGCCCCGGGGGGGCACACGTCGCACAGCACCTCCCCCGGGGCGGCCGCCGGGGTGTCCTCCAGGGAGCTCCTCTTAAAGACCTCGGCCAGGTCACGCAGCCCCGTGTTCACCCGGAGCCCCGCCCCCGCTCGGAACGTTTCCCGGCACACCGGGCAACACAGAGGGGGGGCGGAGGCGGGGGCGGCCCAGCAGGCCTTGATGCAGGCCTGGCAGAAGTTGTGTCCGCACGGCGTGGTGACTGGGTCGCTGAACACCTCCAGGCAGATGGGACACTGGAACTGATCCGCAGAGAGGAGGGCACAGGTTGCCATGACTGCTGTCTGCTGGGAGTTAAAGGGGGGGTTGGGTTTATTGAAAGGAGAGCCCAGCATCTCATCTCAGTACTAAAAACACCCAGGGTAAATATGCGCCTACACTTCCACATGTCACTGAGCAACAGTCATCATGCCACGCCCATAAACGCGGCAAGCAACTTTGAAAGTATTTCCTTTTAATTTCTTTTTTGATATCCTGTTGTACTACTTTTATTTTAATTTTTTTGAAAGTTGATGTATGGTGGATATGATTCAATAATAACATAAATAAAAAAAGAATCATAATATTGCATATATATATATAGATATAACGTTTTGAACCTTTTTGAGGTTGAACGCACGCAGTGTGTTTGGTTAATGAATATGTTAAGTTACCGGAGTTGGGCAAAATCGTCTACACAACTTTGAGTTAAATTACTCTTAGTGAAGTATACAAAGCCTATAAAACACAAGGAAACACAACTGAATCCACAAAATGTAATCCTTATACATTTCTCATGTACACTACTGTATAAGGAATATTAGTTTTGATAGTTAATCCATTAGAAAAGAAAAGCTAAAAAAAGAATTACATTTTTAAAGAAATGCTCAAGTAATATAACTTGATACTGTCCACCCCTAGAGGTTATGGGAACAAGAATCTCACACGAGTAAATCGGTTGCACAGTGCACATGTGACGCTGTTCAAACAACACCAGTGTTGAGCAAGTGTGAGCAAGTGGGTCAATACAAATGCTAATTTGGCAGGCAGTTGCCCAAACCTTCGGAAATGTAGCCCATCTTCAATGCAATATTTTGTATGTTTTCTAGTGATATTGCTTTACAATGCGGATTATTGCGAATATCCCGACTGTTTCGACAAATAGACATAAAAACCTAATGGCATTATGCTACCGACCTTAACTGAATAATGACGCATTTACACAGACAACTTTGAAAGTATGCTAGACTAAATCGTTTTTGTTTAGGCTGGGCCTACTTGACTTAAAAATAACAAAATTGCAGCAAACAAGAGCAAATACCTGGTTAGAAGAACTAAGGATGAACGCGGTGTCATCGATCAAAAGTCAACTGATAGTCTGGACTTACTTTTTGCTAGTTTCACTTTTCAGGAAAAGCGTCAGAAGGCAAATGCCTATCAGATATCAGATGTGCCAATAAAGGCAGTAGGCCTAAGCCTGTTTTATCCCTATTTTTTTTGGGGGGGGGGGTTGACTTGTAACCCCTTAATTTATTGTAAATTACAGTATAAATATGCCTAGTATCTACACAAAAACACATGTAATTACCTATCCTGCCCAGGTTTTTCTTTGTTTTCTTTTTCAAATAATATATGAAGGAAGAAAGAACTCGGTTGTAGGCATTTGTGTTGGTTGCATATAAAAGCACCTTATAGTCTATAGTTGTATCAGCCGCAGTAGACACGTGTTCAACGGCTGGACATGATTCACTGTACGACGGAGGGACGAAGTCACGTGACATCACTTGTCAGACGAACTTGACACGATCTGCTTTCGCCGTATACCAAGGTCAGCAATCTTTGACTCGTGATTGGTTGTAAGTCTTCCACGGCCCGCCCATCTCACGCCCATCCCCCGCCCTGCACGGCACAGCGTTGAGCCGAATGGGCCGTGCTACTGCCAATCACACCAGGCGAGCCAATTGGGCGCATGTGTCCTTCCTTAGCCGAGCGTCACGTACGCCGGCAGTGTTCCAACTCAACATGTCTGCTACATCTCTGCTCCCCATGTGTACTCGGGCAGGCCGGGGTCTGCTCATGCTGCGACCCGGGGCCCGGGCCGCTCTCTCCGGCGCCGTCACCCACTGTTCACGGGGGCTCTCCACGGAGAAGACCCCGGGCGGGGAGGGCGGCGCCACGGGCGGCCTGGCACAAGCTATCCTCCAGGAGAGGCTCAACCAGCAGAAGAGTCAGGTAGGTGCGCTCAATTCCTCGTGTCCAGGTTTAACCCGGGCGGTGCGGGTATCTCCAGATAGTAGCGGAGTTGCTGACTTGGAAGCCCCGCCGCCGGCGCGACGGTGTCAAGCTAAACGACCATACTCCCCCGACTGTCATGCGCTGTAGCAACCAGTGCTACATAGCATAGGACTAGTATAGTTGGGAGTGTTTCTAGTAATATCCTAAATAACTAAACGGGACGTCCCGTGTGTCAGACGTATACCTTCTTATCTACAAGACACCGACATGTTTCAGTGTTCCACATAGGCTACTACACGTGTGCGTCCGACCGGCATGCAAGTGGACAAATGAATGGATGGGTGAATGATCATTGTTAGCGGTCTGCTACAGTATCGTCCTAACCGTACATGCTTTTAGTTCGCCAACGAACCCAAACAAAACTGTCGTTTGCGTGAATAGTTTTCCGTCTTGCTATTATTAGTCAAGGACAGTTTATTTATATATCTCTTAATCACATTACAGTCTCAAAGGTTTCACATGAAGCAAACAACACCACCTTAACCTGCTACAGTAACATTGTGGTTGTCCCGTGGTCGCGATTACAAGCGTTCCCGACACTGTGACTTTTTTTATTTTATTGGCTCCTGTCTATCAGACGTGCCATGGAGCAGCATGTGTGCTGAAGGTCACATTCGTGTGTTTTCTCCTCTGTACTAAATGCACTAGTCTAAAGGAAGAGCTATTATAAGATGTGACGTTATCGGAGACTGACTAATATTGCTAAATCAAAATCTTGAGGCGTGTATTCTCTCAAAGCAAGATTTAGCAGGGTTTTATTCTGCATAGGTGGATGCAATATGTTGCAATATGCTACTATCACCCCTTTATTCAACATATTGCAAATAACAATAAATCTATATGGGGTGGGGGTCGATTTTAAGATGTTTTGTATCACACCTTGTACTTAACTGCATTAGAAGTACACTTACGATAGTGTATTCGCAAAAATAGCAGGTTTTGATTTCTTGCTATATTGTATATTTTGTATGTCTCTGTGCCCATTGGAAGTGCAGTAATGTCTCTCCACAATGATTTAGTTAGGGTGTTTCTAATAAATGCCCACAGATGTTACCAAGATGGCTGCAGAGTGGCCATACTTGCTTGCATGCGCGTCGTTAGGCCTGGACGTTTGGGGTTTAAGCCCCAGATCTTTTTGTAATAGCCCCGGATCTTTTAATCCAATTACAAATATATATTTGTACTCTCCATTTAGCGTAAAGGCATAGCTGCCATTATACAGAAGTCTACTTGACATTGCGCATGTAAATTGTCTTCACCGCGACGGCCCTACAGTACGTCAGAGCCAGAACGTGGTGCACACACGCCGGTGTAATCCAGGGGATATGGTGTAATCCAGGGGTTATGGTGTAATCCAGGGGATATGGTGTAATCCAGGGGTATGGTGTAATCCAGGGGTTATGGTGTTAATGCACGGGGAGGAAACCCCTGGAGACCCCGGGTTCTCAGATTAAAAGCAGGCATTTGACAGAGTAGCCACGCAGTGGACAACGCTGTCGCCGGTGCCTATACCTGGTCGCTAGGGAGCTGTGCTCC